>JAVQJL010092559.1:0-12683 GCA_036024295.1 Nannoperca obscura
CCCCCCCCCCCCCCCCCCCCCCCCCCCCCCCCCCCCCCCCCCCCCGAAAAAGCCATTCAACTTTTTGGTCAGTTTGTACAATGTCTTATTTTACATATTTAAGTGGGTAACACTTTGCCAGGCCCATCATTTCCAGTGTATTTGCCAAAATATTTCATGAAGGAAATGTGAAATTTAGACCAATTATAAGGAAAATAGTGTTCATTTCATACTCTTCCAATTAACTACACGGTAGTTAACACTACGGTGATTATTATTGCCTCACAAGACACATTTTAAAAAAATATCCTGATTATTAGTCCCTCTTTTACCCTCTGCCTGGTAAATACCCATGTCTTTCAGAGTCAACACCCCCTTTTATTTTAAGGAACTTCATATTTTCCTATTTCCTATTATATGAAACCATTTACATAGCACTTTCTAGGAAACTTCCAAGGAAATCATTAGAAAATTACAGACCCATACCTTGATTTGAACTTAGAAATACACAAAAGGTGATTGGCTTAAAGAGAAGCTCTTAAATTAGGTGCAAAGAAAGGACTAATACCTTTTTGTTAGGAATAAGCCGCTCTAAAATCCATTTATATTCGAAGCCCTGTTTGGAGAAACGTTGCTCTCTTTCGGCTTCTCATCTCAGAGGCATTGTTCTTTGTTTTTGAGGCCTCTCTGTGATCCAATATGAGGGCACTTCCACCCACCTGAGATACTTGTTCTCTTCATCCACCAACCTGGATGACTAATGCTCGCAGTGCAAGACAGAAACTCTGGAGCGATCCGGCCCACACAGCGCACATGCTCTTTACGGGCCAGAGTGGGACTGAAAAAGGAGGCGGAGGAAGAAGAGAATATGATGAATACATCAGTACAATGAGATAAATAAAACACAGCATATCAACTTATTTGTACATAAAATTGGATTTGTGATATAGACACAATGCGTGGGATCAAGAGAAGGATTTTTCCCCTTTTTAATCAGCTTGCTGTGATTAAATTCTGGTGCTCTCCACATCAACATATTTCTGTTCAAAGTGAACAAACAGCTGTCAAGCACTCAACTTATTTGTGTCGGGGATTAGTTTCATTGCCCAATTTGCATGGTGATTATGTTAATTTGCCATTCTGAGCCCACTATCCAAGTGCAAAGTCAGTTGTATTGAGTGTCATGAGATTATTTGGCTATCGCATTAGAAAAAGCTGACACCATTTATTGTGACTTCCCCAGTAATGTTCAAACAATAGCAGGAAGGCCACTGCGTTTTCTCTTATTCTAGCATTTTTGCTGTTATTTTGGAGCCCAGGAAATATTCAGGCAGTATGCAGTTTCTGTGTAAATCTGCTCATTTGCACCAACGAGGCATTTTTTTGGCATGTGTGCGTCTTTTCAAGGCAGCTGCTGCTAGGATGGAGGAAGGAAGGGCTTTTTATCTGGGCCATGCTGGTGTGAACACCGAGTATCCTCACTTGGCTCATCAGAGGCAAGTTCGGGCCATCAGTTCGGGGGTCATCGGGTCAGCAAAACACGCAGAAACTATGGACAAGACAGGAACTATAAGTGTTTTCCCTTTGATTTGAAAGGATCTGACGGAAAATAATCCTTTTGCAAGTCTGTTGTTTAACAGGCTACTCCATCAATTTAGTAGTGTATAAAATTGCAGCAGCAGAGGCTGAGATATCCTGACTTTTACTCCGTATAGGATCAAATCCCCTAAAACACTGGATCCTACATTTCCCATACTGCAACTCACAGCCAATCACAGTCTGGTAAAAGCCCACGTCTTTAAAACGCCCCGCTGTTTGTAACACCAGATTTTTGTTAACAATGTTCTCCAAGCCCACGGGGAGATAACTGATGACATCATCACATAATTTATTTTTCAGGCTTTTAAAATCTCCCTCTAAAACACACAGACGACATCATTCAACTGTTTCCACGGGCTGAGTAGTACTGGTAAGCTGACTTTGATGTGTGAGATCAGTGGAGTGGCCCTTTAAAATGCAAAAGCACATAAAACCACAAGAGGGCAATAATGAATAACAAAACTTTAGAGCTGTCTGTGGTAAAAACGGGTCTGAGGAAGGGGTTCAGTTCAGCTGCAATGGTCTCCTTTCACTGGAGACGCCACCGTGTACAGGCCTGTGCAGCACAGACAAATCTATTAGACTGAATGACAGAGAGGCACTAAGTAGATGCAGTACCTCTCCATCACCTCTGTGGAAACTCACCTGAACAGGTAAAAAACAGCTACAGGGAAAATGATCTCTTAGCAAATATCCCACTTAAATGTAGTGCTGAAACAATTAGTTGATCAATCAATTAGTCGATCGACAGAACTATTTTGATAAATGATAAATAATTACACGACAAAAAAATTGCTGTTTTATATCATTGTGAATAGTAGATCTTCGGGGTTTTGACTGCTGGTCAGACAAAACTAGACATTTGATGATGTCACCTTGGATTCCGATTGGCATGTTTACGTTTTTATAGTAAATGAATCCATTAACTGTAAGAAATATTCAGATTAATCAATAATGAAAATAAGTTGTTCCAGCAATACTTTTATCCATTCATTCACATTGTAAACTCTGTCCTATAGTGTTATATGATATATTAACTTCAATTTATATCAAAACATCATATTTTATAAGCTCTTTGTAGAAAAACAATCTTAATTTGTACTACTATACTAGCTACTAAACTGTCAAATAATTGTAGTAAAGTTATTTAAAACTAGGCCATAGTTCCTTCTAAAATGTAGAAGTATGAAGTGGCATGAAAAGAAAACACTATTAGTTACATTCCACCACTGCAAATTTGTTAGAAGGAATAATTTCACCCACTCCAAAGGTTTAAAAAAAGGGCTTTTCAAACCATACATTTCATTTTCAGACAGATTTTGCGCTTGCAGGCTGTTATTCATCTTCATCTTTTTGTTCTGTGGGAAGGCAGAGGTGTTGGCGTTGGATGAGGGCGCACGGAGCAGGAGAGCTCTCAGCCAGTGTGGGTAGGAGGGCACCGATGAGGAGGCTCTGTGATGCTGAAGACTAGAATATCCGAGAATTTAATTCATCATCATCATCATCATCTGAACTGGAGGAAAACTGCTTCACAAACCTCTTCCGCTCAAGCTCCTCCTGTAACTCTCCTGTCTCAAACTTGAAGATTGGCGGTGCCAGCTTAGCAGCAGCAGCAGGAGCAGCTGTAGCGCCTCGTTTCTTCAACTCCTTTAAACGTGAGCCGGTGACTCGGTAAAAATGCTCTTTAGCTTTTACTTTGGACACAGCCGACGCGTCGGTCCGAGCCGACAGGTTTGGTTGGTTACTCGATTTTCTCAAATGGTGTAATGGTCGTCGATAACACTCCCAAAACAAGAGCAGCAACACCTCCGGACAAACACATGGACTCGCTGGAACATCCGATGTTACAAGTAAGTCGACTCAATTTAAACGACGCCAACACTTTTCATTCATTTAACAGCCCGCTAACAGTTAAGGAAAGTTAGCATGCTAAAGAAACAGGTCAACTTTAGCTCACCTGCCCTCAACCTGCCGACGTCCTCGCGCCGGTTGGGCGGCTACTAGCTTAAACTAAGTTTTGGTTCCGTGAGCCGCGAGGACGTCACCTCGCGAGGGGCCGTTTTTGAATTCTAAAAGTTAACGGTTGATTTAAAAAAAAAAACGTCGTCAACGTGGTAAACTTTATTAACTTTAAATCTTACGTTACGATGGTGTAACTCAGGTTGTTGTCTAAACATTTATTTTTTAATCCTAGCTAATGTGTAATGTTTTAATATTAGTCTACTAGTCAGACACTAATACTTAAAATATCGGAGAAGTTTGAACTTTTGACTCGGTTGCTATAGCGACATGTCTCTGGATTCTTTTACATTTTAAGATGAAACCATTTTTTACTTGAATTGTGAAAGAAGTATTTGCATCTTAAGTAGTAAAAGTATTGACGCCACAATGTAAAAATACACCATTATAAGTAAAAGTTCAGCATTAATATTTTACTTAAAAGTAAAGTAGCCTAAAGTAAAATAAGTTTCTATACTGTTGGGTAGTTTAAATTATAGCCTCATAACAATAGCATATTGTATTTGAATAACTGATCAGATGTTTTGAATGAAAAATCATAATCTAGCATAAAATATAATAAAGCACAAGTACTGTCCTTCAACATGATACTTGAGTATATGTACTTAGTTACTTTCCACTATTGTTTTAGTCTACATGCAAATATCTAATACAGGATGTTCAGAAAGCCTCAGCCTCTATGTAAAATATGACATAGATGATTATACATTATCTTTCTTATGCAGCAAACTGCATTTGTTCAATATGTATTATGTGCTTTCTGTTTGGCGTATTGAGGTTAATTAAACCTCGTCCTGTTCCTCCTGACTCTCTGGGCAGCTCAAACTGTTCTACATGACCGGCTCCTAAGAAACAGTCAGAATAGCTCTCTCTTTATATGCATGATTAACATGTCCTGGGGGAACAGGCTGGAATAAAAAGGCAGATTTTAAATGAATTTCTGTTTTTCAGTTGCTACTAGCAACCCATGCTGTATGAGCACTTGAGCTGAGTGCATTTCTTTTCCAGCCCCTCGCCATATCATCTTGCATATTGGAGAGAGACCACCCACATAATTACCATCGTTCTATGACACCTGTCATAATATTGCACTTCAGATAAAACATAGAAGGCTGTACTTAGCTAATTGAACTAACAGTGAGGCTCGATGTCTACACTAAAAGGGTAGGTTCACATATTTTCAAGTCTGTGTTAAAACAATACTCACATGCCCATATGTGCATTGTTTTTGGAGCTATGATTGTTCCTCCTCTTCATTCTGATGTGAAAAGATCTCTTCTTAATGTGAATACAGTGTAAGAGATGGAGGACCAATCCACAGTCCTTCGATAAAAAACTGGCATTTTAAAATTAAGCTCAAGCTCATGGGGAGTGGATATCTTTAAAAAGTTACGGTGTTTTTAGTATAAAAGCAAGGAAACAAACGTAGTAGACATAAAACAGTAGGAACTATAACAAAGACACACAAGACGTGAATCTCTTTAACAAGTTCACTCTCTCCTTTTTGGCTCTCTTTAGTCTCATGGCAAGGGAGCTCGAAGGAAAGGTCGATTTAAAGGTTCAGATGGCAGCACCTCCTCTGACACTACCACCAACAGTCTGGTTCGCCAGGTAAGGATGGCTGCTGAAAGACATTTGAACTGTGGGGCACCCCCGTGGCTTAGGGTTTAACTGCAGGTTCTGTGGTTGAATCCAGCTGGGGACCTTTGTTGCATGTCCTTCCCCATTCCTCTCTCCCTCATTTCTAGTCGTCTCTCTACTGTCAGCTGATAAATAAAATGTCTGATAATAAAAAGGCAAATGGTGACTGTTGATCATACGTTATAAGACACTGCCTTGAGACAAAACTCTGTTTTTGACAAGGTAGATACATCTGATCATTTTGTGCACCTTATATAAGAATATCACAAGGAGTTATTATATTTCCTGGCTACATTTGCTTAATTCAGGAATGCAACATGTGTGTTTGTGCGCGTGTGTGTGTGTGTGTGTGTGTGTGTGTGTGTGTGTGTGTAAATCCCTGACAGTATACGCAAACTGGCATAAGAGCCCTGCCTCAGTCATCATCATCCATCAGTGATGAGATGTGCATTGCAGTGAAAGGCCTCTGTAAACACTTCTGGGTACAGTATGTTAAGTGGAGGCCTCTCCTCTGTGCTGCATCCTCAGTACTTTGTGGTCTGTTATAAAGCAGACCCCTTCGAGGTACACACTCAACGTGTCTGGTCTTTGTTGAGCTGACCTGCGAGGGACAGGATGGGCCGGGTTAAGGATGCGCGCCCCGGCCTACATGTTTCTGCCTTTTTTGGAGGAGGCACACATCGCTTGGTGTTTTGGCACGGTGGCGACAGGGAGACGGGAAGCTGGAGGAGATCAGAGCAAAGCGGCACCTCCTGGTCTGCTTGTCTGCTTCGTCTCAAGGCCAGGGAAAACTGAATGAGCTGCTGCCGTCAGTGTTACGGCTCATCAGGAGCTGCTTTAGTGAGAAATTGCCTGATTTTGCCGCCACCCTTGGGAGCTCATGCCCATTCCCACAGCCCTGTCCCCAAATGAGGAGTTCCCCTCCAGTCTGAATCATCACAGATAAACTCAATTAGGCTGAGAGTGAGCATCTATCTGCAACGTAACACCACTTCCTACCAAAATGAGAGGCCATTAAAATACGAGACAGTAGAGGGATGTGGGGAGAGTGGAGGAGTAATGTGTTCAGGGTCAGCGAGGCCTTCGCATGCCGGGCAGAAATATCCTCGTTCAGATATTTGCCGCAAGAGGGCCCCAGGAATAGCAGACCTTCCAGTAACTTCTCCTCTGTTTGGATAATAATGTAAATACTGTTTTTCACTTGTGTTCTCATAACCGCAGTTTTATTCTGACCTTATTTTCCTTGCCCTTGTGCTCAATCATACTGGATGTGATTATGTTCCATTTTTCACAGAAAGTATGAAACCTTTGTGTGGTCATCTCGCTGCATTTAATCAATCTGTCACTTGGTTTTACTTTTGTTCTCGTTTCTCTTTGTTTTATAATTTCTCTCACTGTCACCAGTTGGAGTCGTTTTCTATGTTCACATGATGGGATTGAAGATTTTGTCTTTTGCTCTCACTCCTGTCTGACCTGTTGTTGCTTCATAGTCCTTTCATTCCTGTAGGCGTCTTAAGAACAACTCGTCAAGGTCACTGTGTGATCGATCCACTGCAGCTCCGAGCAGCAAAAAAATGACTTTCTAGTAACTGCATATTAACATCTCCTAAAAGACAGAATTGCTCATGCTGTTACAGATAGAGGGCAGAGGGCAGACAGTGAGTAGGTTGAGAGAGAAAGGATGAGAGACGCTCCCTGTGGTCGTGGCCTGATGCCCGGGGGAGTATGGAGGAGGCTGGGAAGGGTGGAGGTCCAGGCCAGACCAGACCGCTCAGCCGTGGGAGTAGCGAGGTCAGTGTTGAACTGGAGCTCAGCTCTTCATTGAGAGGAAGAAGGGCAGAACTGTCAACATCAGGTGGATGGTTTATTTTTATTTATGTGGAGGTGGTGTAGTCCTACAGTGTAAGCAAAGAAATCATCTCACTGATGGCAAACATTTTGTTATTGGTGTCGCATCGTCCGTCTGTCATCGTTTTGACCCTACATGATAGTTTTAGCACTCTGCATGGATTTCCATTTACTTTCCAGACATGTCAACCCATTTCTTCAGAGGCAGAAAAACTGATGTTTCAGCATCAAGCTGATGAAAGATTATATATCTGTTTGTCCAACTCATGCCTCGTTAAAGTAATAGTTTGACTTTTTGGGAAATACGCTTTCTTGCAGAGAAAAGATTGAAATCTCTCTTATGTCTATCTGGTAAATATGTAACTGAAGCCAGATGCCGGTTAGCCTAGCTTAGCATAAAGACTGTAAACAGGGGGAAACAGCTAGCCTGGCTCTGTCCAAAAGGTAACAATAGCCACCTACCAATACCTTTTATAGCTTATTGATTTATCTTTTTTTTGTTGAATTTGTACAAAACACAAAGTGACAATTTGCAGTTTTACAGACTATTTCAGGTGCGGCCGGGAGCAGTGGAGACTCCAGGAAGTTACTGCTTCTGTCCAAGGAATAGTCCAGCACATAACCAGCATTGTTTTTTGTTAAAACAAACAAGATATAAGTTATTAATTGGTGAGCTTTAGAGGTGCTGGCACCTTTGGACAGAGTCAGGCTAGCTGTTTCCCCCATTTCCATCTTTATGCTAAGCTAATCTGAAATGTCAAACTATTCCTTAACGTTTTTGTTTTCAAAAGACAGTATAGTTTTTTAGTTTTATAGTTTTGGAGGTAAAACATACCACATAAAGCCTTGAGTGCTGTATTTTGAACACTGCCAATGGGTGTAAATGTGAGTGATTGTATATGTGTAGACTGGCAATGTGTTTAGAGAGCCTTGTGCCTAATGCATCCTGGGAAACAATCCAGCCCCCCATGACCCTGAATAATAATAAACCTTCTTTATATAGTGCTTGTCTAAAAACAGAGTTAACAAAGTGCTTTACAGAGAGTGAGAAACAAAGCTCAGAGTGAACAACAGGATCTAACACGAGGGGAAGGACTGCTTTAAAGCAAGTCACTGACTTTTCAAGTGTAATTTCTTCTGTCAGGCTGCTCCAAAAACAATGATCTCTAGTGACGAATGTCTGATGACTTTTTAAATGTTTTTATTTATGGCTGTAATTGACAGGTAACACGTACAGAGAAGCATCCATTTTAGAGAACCTTTGGCACTTTAAACAAACTTCATTCAAACAGGAATAACTAGTGCATTTGTTGGGACTATTTTCAATTTGGATGAATACACATTTGGTGCACTAGTGAGTATTAAGCAGCAGGATATTGTATGTGGGATTGACTCTGCAATGCCCATGTTTATTGTAATGACAAAACATGTCACGCAGTGCAACTCTGGCTCATGGATGTGTTTTTATTAGTTTTTGGACACAAATATAGCTGTATGATATGGAGGAATAAGCTATATCAGGCTTTGGATCCTCCATGAGACTTTTGCTGCATTAGAAACGACATATTCTACAGTAACATTGAGGATCTGACATACAGTAGTTCAAACTGATTTGCATGAATCGCAGAGCATTATGTCATAATTAACCTCCTGCTGCTTCCCACACTCGTTATGTTTATGTAAATGGTTGCACCAGGCTCAGAATCGCCCACCTCCCTCTGCCTCTTTCACCTCCATCTCCATGTAACTGTGTCTCCCACTGCAGCAGCTTTTCCACAGCACGTTGTTGCAGTTCGACCCTCTCTGTCGGCTCCCTTTGTACATTCGGGCTGGAGAAATGGATTTGGAGATGAAAAGCTGTCTGGGAGGGCTTGGTGAGGCCAGGAAACCCCTTCTCACTCTCCCTGATTGCAAGATTTTTTCCTTTTCATCATCCTCTGGATTTCTTTTTCTCTTCTTAATGGAGAGAAAGGGTGACGCAAAGAGCTTATTATTGGCTCTGATACTATACTTATCAGACCTGGCAACCCATGCCTTTTTATGTAACAGATACCAGAACCATACTGTAGTGGCATGGAGAAGCTGCCTCTGGAAATCTTGGAGTGGTGAAGTGTAACATTAACCCAGCAGACCTTTGTCTGAACTTTGAGCAACATATGTCATAGTTTTCCAACAGTATATATTTCCGGAGAGCCGTATGTGTTTTCTGGCATCAAACTGTAGGAATGATGCATGTGGCTAAATACTGTAAATGTGGAAATGTTAAAAGCGCCAGGCTGCCATCTAGTGGCAAAAGGAATGAATGCAGGTATTTCACTTAGTGATGAATCACAGTGTAAGTATCAGTTCCAGAGTAACTAAACCAAGCTGCACAATCTGTTTTTGGGCTCTGAAGATCTTCTGATCACTGTGACAGAGCTGTTCAGTATTTGTCCCAGAAATGTGATACTAAATCTACCCAGGAAATCTTACTGTTTTTTTATTAAATAAACCATTTGTAAGTAACAAGCAAAAACACAAATAAGAAGGAAAAGGTTTTGCTAAAAGAGACTTAAGTATTCACAGTAACCTGAATCCAAGTTTCTCTGCCTCCTCTTTCACCCCACCCTGCTGTGTTACAGTGAAGGCTAAATTAAGTTGGCACTGTATTCATGCACTACCCCCCCAAGTGGACAAGGTCAGTGCTTTCTGCTGTTATTATGAGTGATCAAAGTATTATCATTTAAATAATGTATCATATGTGGTTATAGATGGATGCAGCATGTTGCAGTCCTTTTCCAAACCACTGTTTTGAAGAAAAATGCTTATGATTTCCTCTCATATTTGATCATATAAGACAAAGAAAGCAGTCCAGAAGCTGGAAGTTGGTAATGTGTGGTGTTTGTGCTTGAAAAATTGATTGTCGGTTTATTTCAGCTCTATTCGTAAACTACATACAAACTCTAAACTTGGAAAGTAAACCTTCTGAAGTTATTCACAATGCTGCCTTTTCTATTTATTTTAATAATGAGATGGACACAGTCAGTAAGTCCCTTCTCATGCCTTGGAAGTTTGCTCTAGTCTTCAGGTGTCTGCTGCCTTTGTGATCGATTGATATTGTCTTCTGGGTAGTGATGGACACCTCTGGGGGAGAATAGTCTTTCTCTCTCACACAACTTGTTTTATAACAGTTGGTTTCTACTTGTGGATAATAGTATTGTCTGTGTGTGCTGATGTGTATGCGGATGCAGTGAGTAAATGAATTCAGGTGTAGCTTTGAAGGTGTGTCCAGAAAGAAACTGACCCAAATTAAACAGGCAATATTTTAGTCTGTAAACGTGGTCTCCTGCAGTATTCTTCATGGCGTCAGCAGCAGCAGCTGAGTGATGATTACTTCTCAAAGGGGGACAGACTCTTGACACATTACCTGATAGATAGGATCCCCTTCTCACTGTAAGGTGCACGTCTCTCTGTTTATAATGAGGCGTTTCCATCACAGCAGACACATGTCGGCCAGTGAATTATTGGCAGTAAACTGAAGAAGCTTCAATGTTGATAAAAGACAGTGCCAGATTTACGTTTGGCTGGGCGTCTGTCAGACCCGAGGAGATATATAGATATTGATACTATCACTGATGAGCTCAAAGCTATACAGGCTACACACCACCTGCCCAGGGCAAAACAACACTGTGATCTATAGACTTTAAAATGAATGCTGCAGTATGGTGTGTGGGCTGGAAAAAATTAAAGAGACGAGATGCCAGTGACAAAATAAAGGCTTAGGGGTGTGTTTTGCTCGTAAGGCAGCTTTAGGAAAGACTAGATAGGTATCCTTTTAAATCCCTTTATAAAATGTGGATTCAGGGGGAAACAGCTAGCCTAGCTCTGTCCATAGATAACCGAATATGTCTACCAGTACCTTGTTTTACCCTCTTTTATACTTTGTATTAATTAGTGAACTTAAGAGGTGGCAGTTATCAGATTTATTACATTTGGACAGAGCCTGGCTAGCTGTTTCCCCAGTCAGTATGCTAAGCTAAGCTAATTGGCTTCTGGCAGTTGCTTAACAACTACTGTACAGACATGAGAGTGGTGTCAACCTATTCATATAACTCTCGACAAGAAGGAAATAGAAGAAGTAGAAGTAGCAAAAGGTATTTAGAGGTCTGATATACGCACTTCTTTCCAACTCCACACCCCCACAGATTGTTTTTCATATTCAAACCTGTAGTTCAGACCTGTTCAGACCCAACTTACTCTGACTCAAGTGACATCACTTGAGGACATTGGTCAGGCAGGCAGCTCTACCTGGAGCCAAAAAACAAATACCACTATTGTCACATATAGAGTAGTACTTCAAAAAACCTGTAAATAGACTGTGATGTGTGAAATCGGTGGTTCCCTTTTAAAATCTAGAAATCGAACTCAGATTACATATTTACCTAATTATTCCTAAATGATATGAATAAAAAGAAAATAGTCTTATTAATATATTTATTTGACTCTCAGTCTAAGGAATCCTTTGTAGCTTGGAAACAGCTTTAGTAGATATTTAGTTTCCATAAGGAGGACCTGCTTGGCTTGGATACAATAAGTATCACTTCTGATTTGCAGAGACAGCTAGTTGGGTTTGTCTTTATCTCTATACAGCTCTGTCTGACAGCAGAAATCATGTTTATGTTTTCCTGGTGACAAACTGCAGGCACTGTGTGGCACCTCATACAGAGGTACAACACTGACAGAGTGTGTGTTGCTTCAGATGAGACAAGCTGCCCTTTTCTTTATGAGTTTTATGCTCTTCAGCATCAAAGTCGGCTCTGAACAATATTAAGATATAAGAGCACACTGTACATGAGGCTGCAAGGGGTATTATGGAAAAGGACCACAGCTAAGTGCTTACATACACCTACAAAAACAATGATCAATGCCATCTTAATATCATAAATATAGGAGAGGCACTACTTAACATTTAAAGTAACTCCTTTAATGACAAAGTTCTGCTTTATAAATATGAGCAGCACTCTTACCATACATAATTAATGCATGTGGAATTATTACCAACTGTTTTACCAAATTGTACCGTCCAATTGTACCAAATGTTATTGGATTTAGTTAAATTAGCCTTCATGTTGAAAGCAACACAACTGAACTGAATGTCTGCTATTATCTTAATCTCCCTACATCATTCACAAATGTCTTTAATTGATTAATTGTTTGTGAGTGTTGCAGGAAAGTAATTTCAAAGCCAAAGGGCATTGTTAAGTAATTGAAATTCAGTCCGTCACTCATGCTGTGTTTGTCCTTATTGGCAGCTGAGATTCAAAAACAGGTTTTCAGTCATGCTGTGTATATGAATATTACATCTGCAGCTCCCCGTCACATGCGTGTCTTTTCACTGAACAGTGAGACAGAGCGAGAGAATAGGTGCACTTCTGGCTGACACAGCAGTTACGACGCAGCAGTGAGGCTGCCTGTCGGTCTGGACTCAATCACCTGAACGCAGTGGGGAAGGGCCAGAGTGGGGAGGAGGTGTGTGTGTGTGTGTGTGTGTGTGTGTGTGTGTGTGTGTGTGTGTGTGTGTGTGTGTGTGTGTGTGTGTGTGTGTGTGTGTGTGTGTG
>JAVQJL010092574.1:0-48681 GCA_036024295.1 Nannoperca obscura
TATTCGATACGATATCTTGTTGTTTTCGCCCATGATTCTATGCACTTTATGTAAAGCTCTTACTTTTTGGAAGTCGCTTTGGATAAAAGCGTCTGCTAAATGCCTAAATGTAAATGTAATGTAAATGTAAATGTAATCATCAGTGTGTTCTAGCAGAGATTCACTCACTGAAAAGTGAAGCCAAGTGAGCACGTTCTGCTGCTCAGCGTGCAGTCAGACTGATGAAACATCCAGAAAGAATACTCCTACGCTGTTCATATAAACATGAACACAAATACAGCCACATGCCTTTGTCATTCCATGAGAAATTCATTTGGCATAGTTTTATATATCTGACAAAGCTATTTGTCACATCGTATCACAGCACAGAATAAATAGAAGCATCATACCTAATACATTTACACAGAGCCACACAAATAACATCACCTTAGCTTGTTGTCTGCAACCAGGCAGAGCTCTTTTCTGAAGATCACTCAACTTTTTGGTTCACATGGTCAGGAGAAAATGTTAAAACATTCAATACATCAGTTCAAGTTCTGTACATTTTTCCAGTAATCGTTTAGTAAACCAGGAACTGAACTTTAACTGCTTCGTTTATAATTATGAAGCAGAAACTGTTTGGAGGAGTGTGTGAATGGAGGTTTACCTTGTTAAGTGTAGCATTAAAAAGTGAGCTCATGCACTGATTAGCTGCAAGTCAACATGCATCCACCATAACATTTTAATAACATTACCAATTACCAATTTTAGGATATAAGCACACGTTGTGTTATCTAAAACTCTGACTATGGCATATACTGTAACATGTATGGTGAGTTTTTCATCATAAAGCAGTATAATTTAGTATTTTAAAATGTCAAACACACAAACACTTCTCTTTTACTTAAATGTGAATAAAGGCCATAAATAAGAAATTGTTTTTAATAAAATAAATTATTCCTTAGTCACAAGGCACAGTAATCACTTTAAAATACCACTGTAATGGCAAGTGACTGAAAAATATCAACCACTATTGGATGGATTACCATGAAATTTGCTAATTGTCAACCATTAACATGCTTAACTAAGATGGTTAACATGGCACCATTTGCCCAAGTACAGCTTCATGGCGCTGCTAGCATGACTGTAGGCTCTACTGTGTCTTCCTCTCCTGAGTGCTTATCTCCTTATTTAAACATTTATTCATATTCACAAATCAAATGTAATTTTGATGAATGATATAGATATCCGGTGGAGAAATATTATTCTTCCATTAACACATTTTTAAGAGAGATTTATTTTTGTGGTGGTTATGAAATATGGCTCAATTGGCATCATGACAAAACTTGACCCAACAGACAAAGATAACCTTTGAGTTATTTATATTGCATTACTTTTCAAAGCCTTACATTCTCATTTTGTATGCTGCACCTACACCTACATACAGCCGCTGCAGTTCTGCTCTGCTTACTCAATGCACATGAAATGTTCATTCATCCAGTGCTTGGTTTACTTTGGTTTTATTCTGTCAGGAACAACCTTTAGATAACACACTTAGATAATCAGAAAATGAAAAAGAAAAAGAAAAAACACATAGAATTTCAGGAAACACAGAAACAAAAAATATGAATGAAATAAAATAATGTATTCCCAATGTGGTCCAGGCCTGCCATGATTTGGGCGTTTATACCTTTTATACAGTAAAATTATGCTAAACCGGAAACATGCAGAAACATTTTGTGCTACATCGTGCATAGCTCCAACTGCACTGTATCTAAATCTCTATCAGTAAGCATCTAATCTTGAATCATTGAATTAGAATTAGAAATCTCCTTTTGCCTGTCAGGCATGAAAATGTCAAATAATGTTAACTCATCCTTCAAGTGACTAGATTTCATATAGTGAGATAGTAATCACAGCATCTGAAATAGCTTCAGATTTCAATGCTTGTCTCTCAGATAGTGATCTAGTGAACCCTCTTAATTAAATCTAGCCGACTCCTGAATCAGACCACTTTCATGTTCTGTGATGTTGAAAATGGATTAATACTGACCATAATGGATCCTTCTGGCTGCAGCCTATGTTTATATTACACCAGCATGGTGTGTGTGTGGTGGTGGTAGTGGCGGGGTTGATTAATCTCATCCATGGAAGTGTTAATTGAATTGTTCCAATGACAGCCGATAATTAAAACAACCTGTGAATATCTCCGCCATCCTGTCTTAAACACCCATTATACATTTATTACCAGGATGAGACTGTTTGCTCAGCACACTCTCTTACACTCATCTTTTACTAGTTGAAATGGCTTTCTGACACATGCAGGTTTTGAAACCCAGAGGAAAATGTCATAATATGTCTTACTGGGAGCTGGATACCTTAAGCTTTTAAGATGAAAAGTGCAGCGTTCATCATTGAGGGTACCATTAGTCTTAAACTTGATAATGATATGCCTCTCCCATTACATGGTTCTTGGTAAGGCTAACAAGAAATATTCAGAAATGGAAGTTTCCTCTCCAACTTTGTTTAGACAATAAATCTACGTGTTTCTCGGCTAAGTGCACTTTTGATGCACAATGAATCTCAATGACCTGGATTTGCATGAATGACAAGCAATTTTGAGAAACCTTAAATGCAACACACACATGCGCACAGAATCGGGTGTCCTTAAAACAGCTGGCAAAAGTTGATAAGAGCCATTTTGTACTTCAAAGTCCTTGTATATAAACCATTTTTTAAGATCAGCAATTTGTTCCAAAAGCAAGCTGTAAATTGCCCATGGACATTGGCTTTGAAAGACCAACTATTTTTGGAATCACGCTGTGGTTTGTTGTCATTGTTGGGAAACAAACTCGAGGGGAAAATGCTCCAAAATGTTGCATCGCTGTAAATTATTTTGCTGTCTTGGGATATGCTAACCGTGGGGAAAAATAGGCCCAAGCCACTTACTTGTTTAATTAAAAGTGTTCAAATGCCAATGTTTATTTATGAGATTGATTTTTTTTAAATGAAAACTATGCTGATGTTTCTGCCATTTTAAAGATGGGAAACATGTTGCTGAGAGATGTGAAAACGACATACCAACTTGAGAAAATAAAATACAACATATCTTGATAAACAGGGCAGAGAGTGACCTCTCACCTTTCCGCTTAGCATTTCAAAAACAGTCTATTACTGAACCACAGTGCAACAATGTTCATAGGAATCCCAACAAACAAGTTGACATCTGTGTAAAGTCAAATAAAATGGATTTACCACATAAATATTTACTCTGCTTCTGCTTCAGTCAAACTATGTATGATGTAAATGTGGGCCAGGGCCCAAGAGAGTGGCTTTGCATGCATGCACTGCATGCATACTTACATTTTTGTTCAGATATGATATGAGCGTAGGGGCAAATGAGGCTTTGGGCAGATAAATGTATTCTGTATCTGCATATATTCTTTGCATTTGGGGATATAATATTTTATAGCTATAGCTATTGTCTTGCAGCATAAAAAGAGAAAAGTGCCAATAATAGTCACATTATGAAGCTATATAACATAATGTCTCCTCCTTTAAAATTATATTTGTTGTAGTAGTCAAGTACTGTTTAGCTAAAAAGTGTAGTAGTTCACAACATTAATAACCGATGAATGATGTTTATATTTTAAAGGATAAGGCCGGCATCATTCTGTACAGTTTTTCTTTCTCAACAAATCCCATGAAAAGACCAAAACTAATCTTTTAGTACCTTTCAACTTCCACAGTCTGTGGCGCTCTGCCCCAAGCCCATTTGTTTTATCGAGGACAAAACTGTTTAAAAGCCAGTCACAAATATAGATTTTCTTTTTCTAAAACAGTTGGTTGACTATTTTCATCTGTAGATAAATACACATTTGGTGATACAATGAGTATTTAAGGCAGCAGGACAGTATATGTGGGATTGATTAAAAATAGACTACATTGCATATGTTTATGATAAAAAGGAAAATGTCACCCAGTTCACTGATGTCTTAATTTTGTTTTGCGCTACATATATTTGAACTATGACAGGATTTGGCTGTTTTGGGGGATTTTTTGACAACCGATAAAATATATCCTTTAATCTTTGGTTAATGTCCACGGTAAAAGCACAATATTAAACTCAAAGTTGTTCTGTTATTGAAATATAACGCATTATGCAGAGCCAAAGCGTTGTTTTCCAATAACTGTGCTGGTCATAATAAACTATCCCTCATATTATCGTCTCAAGAAACTTCCGCTAGAATGCCAACTAAATGATTCATGTGTATGTGAAACCCCTTAAACACTGTCATGATCTTAAATACACCCTACCTTACGTTTTCTTTTTGTTTTATTTAAATCAATTGACCGCTCAGCGTAACCTACCAAAACTGATACGTTACACATTCACATCAACAGGAGGTGGGAGTAATTAGTCTACACCAGCAGGTAGCAGCTCATAGAAATATGCAACACAGCAGTAACAAGGCTTTGGCTTGTTTTGTTGCATTTTGTCTTGATTGTTAGAAATCCTGCATATACCAACTTTGGAAAGGAGGTACCCATTCCAAGTTTCCAGAAGCCTCTACAGAAAGTTTGGGAGGATAATAGGTGACTGAGAAATAACCCACCAGAGACAGATAACCACCAAAAGATGACTAAGTTTTCCAGTGTCAATAGGTTTAGATTTTTTAGTCACAAGTATAGTTTCTAAGTGTTGAATGGAGTGTTGTTTGTCCACTCATGGAGCTAATTTGGCTCTTGGAACCCCTTCAAAATTAACAGAAGTGTTTCCGATGATAGCGTGGGCTTCCATAAACATTCTGGAGTACTGATTTTCACATATCATTTTACTATGTAGGCTGACAAGAAAATAATTGTCCTTTTTAAAAGAGCTCTTCTCTGGATTCTGGATAAACTTCAGCTTCAACAGATATATAGTGTTTTGAGAACTTTTCATTTACAGTACAGAGTAACCGTGATTCTGAATACATAATCAGGCAGAAGGACTGTGCTTGGTATGATAAAAAATGGACCATGGTTTGTGAGTGTGAAATTGTATTAAGCTGAGACGTACTACACTGGACAGAAGTCATTTTTTGAGCCTGTATTCTGTATCTTATTGTCCATGTGCTTCATAAATACAACCAATTGCTATGCTATTTGTAGTAATTAAAACTTGTGTATTCATTCATATGCTACGCACAATTATTCGCTAAATGACTCAGAGTAGCATTTCCAACCGTGATGCATTCCTCTCATTTAAATTTGGAGGCTCAGTTTATTGTGTGCCATGTGCCATTTTCTCTCAGTCTCTTCAGAGTGGCGTTGACAATCCATGAGATGAACAAAATGGCTCAGAAAATGAAAGGATTACCATAAAATTACATCCAAATAGTGCTGATTGCTTGATGAGCATCTGTGGTGCCAATTTCAAGCCCTCAAAATCCATGTCATCTCTCTACTGTAATGTGCTTCATTAACTACTCCCTGCTATATTTCCCAAACCACCATTATGTGCTATAGAATATCTTCTCTTTGATGTGGTAGTAAAGATGATAGATTCTCTGGGAAAAAAATGACCTCAATTTTGCTGATGGTGATGACTGGAATTCTTACAGAGTCTGGTAATGTGACAGTGATCCGATTGCTACGGTCATGATGGACTCCGAAGCCGAACTGCTCAGGGGAGTTTGTGAATTAGCTGGAGGAGATCAGAAAGTACAGCGTGCTTTGTCTTTTCACCACTGCAGTATTTCATATAGAGCCGGTGTGCATGGATTACTAACAATCGATATTCAATTTAGCCTGTGTTGCGTTCCATGTGGGTTTGCATACTCCTCAGTGTGAGAGCTGTTTGTCTGAATCCTGCTGGCTGTTGGATTATAACTGCATGTACGGTGTAAACATGGTAGGTGGGGGGGGGGGGGGCAAAAATTAAGCTGATGAATCAAACTGTTGAAACTACCGCACTTTTTGTGTTAAGTAGGACAATGAAAACTGTAGCTCTTGGTAAGGGGCTGAAATGTCTTAAACCATAACATTGCAATGAGCGTGGAACTTGTATTTTCTTGTCCGAAATGTTTAATAATTCACACGAATTATTCCATGGTAGAAAGGAAACCACTGGCACTGCTTTGGGCATTGAAACACTTTAGTGTGGGAGGGGAAAGGATGCCCTTCTGTGGCTTTTCTCCAATTTCTCAGAATCTCCCTCGACAGCTTATAACAGTGTTGGTGTCTCTTCTTTCAGCCCTTTCATTTAGACATTTGACATGTAAAGGGTGCCAGAAATATTATGGCAGATGCAAAGTCTCATGCAGTTTGTGTTTAAGTTTGTGTTTAAGTACAAAGATTGCCAGGGGGAGGCTTGAAGGTTGGGTTGGAAACTGGATGCAGGTTGTGTGGAAGTTGTGCAGGTCAACCCATATCATTACTTACGCAACATGTTATGTGTTATGTCCACCACTTTGGTACAGGCTGAAATGCCTCAGCAACTATTGGATAAATGGTCATGAAATGTTGTTCAGAAACACATGTTCCTCTCAGGATAAATCATATTTTGATGTACAGATTCAGTTGGTTTGATTTGATCTCTTAACATTATCATCATACATACAATCTTAATGTATGCAATGCCTAAGCCTCAACTGGTGAGTGCTTATTAGCAAATGTTAGCATACTAACCTAATTAACTAATCAGCTGGTGTTTAGCATTACATCAGCATGTTGACATAGTCACTATGCTATCATGCTGGTGTAAGCATTTAGCTATATCTCAGTGCAGCCACACAGAGCTTTTAGCATGGCTGTAGACTCTTGGAGTTGCTACATATTGTATATAGTATTTTGGGAGGTAGTGTTTATTGATTATGGAGTTTCCGTTGAGGATCCCCATCTGCTTGCTTTGCTGCACCATACATTCTACTTACTACTCATGATTATGTTCCAGTTTGTTATTTGATTCAGTTAATCACTTTTTATATTATAATTATGTGTGTGGCCTCCATTTTTGCCGGCCTTGTGCCAGGTGGTAACAACACAGTGCAGTATACAGAGCAGTTTGACAGAGTACTATATAGACACTATACATACAGCATATGAGACAGAGATAGAGGGTAGTCACAGGGAGGGAAGCAGGGAGGATTTGGGGCTGAGCAGAGACACCGAATGTCAGAGTGACAGGTGATAAAGATAAGCTTGTCAGGCTACTGGAGGCTCCCTCGCTGCACCGGTGCACACACCTCACTTCTTGCTGACAGATACACGATGGAGTGGTGCAAGCCCGAGAAAAAAATAAAAAAAGGACCACTGTAATTTTCACCTTCTTTTGCTCTCTTCATCCACCGCTTCATCCCTCCCTTCCTCCTTCAGTTCCTCCCTTGCAATTAGCAGATGAGTACATTCGCGTGTTCTATCCAATTTCAGAAAAAAAGTATTGCAGTTACACAGTCCATCAGTGCAGCACTTTTGCCCGGAACTAATGAAGTCTCATGCCAATTGAAATCAATTATGTGTGTTGCCATGGCGATGGCAAGACCACCACAAAGATCTGCCTTTGTTTCAAAGCATTACTCTGTCTGCGGTTGCTTCCCTGGGTCTGGAAAAACAGCTTGTTCCTCTCCGTGTCTTACAGTGTAATAGACTGTGACACTGAGGCACTAATATATCTGTTTAATACTTTTTTTTTTGTTGCCAGGCCACATTAGATAAGAGCCTTTGCTGGATTTAACAACACACGGGACAGCTGAATAGAAATGAATCATGAAAGCACCTGAATATTGCTGGCTTATGTGTACATTTTGAACATACAATCATAAAATGGGTTTTTTACTGCCTGAACTGATGTTTATTATTATTATTATTATTATTATTATTATTTACGATGCAAACCAAGCTTGACTAGCAGTGACACTGAAAATGCGCCCTGCCTGGTCAGGTTTAAAGATCTGGAAGTGGGGTTTTATTCACTCACATATATGTTGTTGCCGGTTGTGTGCATCTCTACCTTCCTGCCCTTCTGTGTATACTTCAAGGCCCCTTTATGAATGTATTGACTGTGGCCAGCTGATATACATTGGTCATCGCTGGCTATCAGGAGAGAAAGGTCACTATCGTCCATCAGCTCCATTCTGAGACACCCGGCTGATACATCAATGTGTTATAAAACATGGCTCGGCCGGATGTCGCTGCCAACAGTGAGAAAGAGAAGATCTATTGACCTAAATTGGTTGACGGGCTGGTTTCAGGAGTTATGTATGGGTGTTATAGTATCAGAGTGGGAAGAGGAAAAATCAATACAGCCCAGTATCAAAGGCACATAGGTTCTAATGTATTATGTTGGAAGCAAATAGAGCCAACAGCAATTCCTCAATGAATTTTTAAAATGTTTATATGGTCATTTAACAAGTGCAAACAGTGTTGTAAACAGGCTGTCTGGACTGGACTCATACTGTACACCGAAACGTATGGATAATTAATGAGGAAACAAGTAAACGCATTAAGTACAAGTTTTTTTTGATATTATTGCTGTTCCATTTCCTTTGGTCAAGGTTGGAAATAAAGCATCACTCTGGGCCCAATACAGCCTGAAAAATGTTTTTACAGCTGGAGAAAATGGCAGAAGGCACCACTGCTTCTGAAGCTTGGACTCTTTTGTACAAAAACCTTTTCATCAAGCAGATGCCCAGTCAAAATTGAAACCAAATCCTTTCTCTCCTTGCTTGAATGTGATTACAGCCAAGGTACAGTGCCTCTTTGAGCATGTGGCAGAGGCAGCATAAAGACAAAAAGAAAAACGAACACACAAATTAAAGCGGTGACAGCTGCAGAGTTGCTGTTGGTGGATGTGTGCGGGTGGGAGGAAGGGAATGGTGTGTGAATGAACTGCTGTATGCTTAATTAACACAAAATCCCTTTGTCTTCGGGCTCTGACCAGGGCAATTTGTGGGTGTTCAGTAGAAAATGTGGGGAAATGATTAATTAAGTAGGGCAAATGAAAATGAGTGGAGAAAATGGCCCCGTTTTGTCGTCAAAAAAGGGAAGTGTGAGCTTGTAGGCGTGAGGCGAGGAGATGTGGGAGGAAAACTCTCTGACTTGTGGGGCGAAGGGGGAAAGGACTGATAGTGTACTCACCTCTAAATGACTGAGACCAAAGGCCAGGCTATAACAGCTCTAATTAAACTCTTGAAATTGCAGTCATTGTGCAGTAAATAAAAGAGGCAACAAGGTCAGTGTGTGTGTGTGTGTGTGAGAAGAGGAGACAGAGATAGAGAGGGACTGCAGGCTTTCTCTACTGTACGTGGGGGTTCCCATAAATCAAATTTTCTTTCAATTATGCACACACAAATTAAGGCAGTGGTGATAAAAGCCCTGTGAGTTGAATTTCAAATGATAAGAGGACCATTAGGAGGTCCGTGTTATATGGTCTGTGGGGGATACGGAACCGCACGGTTATGAGACAGCAAATAGACTCATCCCATTCAGAGCTCATTCACGCCACGGCTCATCCGCACCAGTCTATTTACAGCGTGTCAAACGCCTGAAGGCTCTTTGATTTCCCCTTGATGGGCTGGTTGGTTGGAAAGTGGATGTTAGAGAAGTTTGACAGATGCAAAAGGAAGATTGATGCTACTTCAAAGCCGCTTAGGAAGATGTTTATTGGAGTGGGAGATAGCACTAGTTAAATCAGACATCTTTGAAGTTGTGCAACGAGCGCAGGTTGATGACTAGAAGTGTGTGTGAGGGAGAGGTGAGAAGCAGAAAAGGAGCATTTGCACAATATTATTGGACTGTGAGGATGAATATGGTGAACAGACGTTTAAAGGATAATTCTGGTTTATTACTGCCTGTTGATCCAACTGATCGAACGTAGTTTTGAATGTAAGTTTGAGCTGACACCAACTGCTACAGTGTAAATGGTTAACTTCACATTCTACATGCAACTATGTTCAGCCGCATCTTTTCTTAAGCTACAGCTAAGTCTTACATCGAGTACCATGGGAGAGAAAGATACTATTATCTATAGACTAACATACTGATGTATCAAAAAAGAGAGCAATGAATGCTCTCACATATGAACAAGCCAACATAGGAAACAACTAATGATTACATCCGAAATAATTCAACAATCATCATTTCGTGGTCATTTGTGATGGAATTGCAAGTTTCTGAGATCTGGAAACGTTCTAATATTGTTAAAACGGAATATGAGTGGTGGAAATCCAAATACTTTATTTGCCCTGAATTACCTCTTTTTAGCAATGTTACCTTAAAATTGCAATGTGACTATCTGCAATAGAAATAGTCCAAAACTTTATATTTTTTCTCAATAAGATAAAAATAAGCAAAACTTTGAGTTAAAGTTTGGGTTAATTTCCCTTTATATATTTCAGGATTGTGTGGGTGTGGTTTGATCAGATTTAATCGACAGTGGCCTAAAAGCAGCATTTTAATAACACGTCCAGTTATAAAGCTGTGAAAGTACTTCAGTTAAGGCACAACCAATCATTCTACACTTACATACACACCTTCCAATGCAGCTTCTGCAGGTTCCCCGGCCAGATTGATCTGTGCGATCAGCCAAGATAGCCGGGAGTGCCGGCCACATCTATTCTCTGGATAAGTGCTAGGACAAGCTGTTCTTTCAGGGGCCAGTCGGGCAACAATAGGCCCTCTAATAGCTCCAGTTTGTCTCAGTTAAGAACAACAGCCTCCCCCCACTTTTTCCACTGCAAGCACACACATACACACACCTCTTACTTTACACCTCTCCGTCCATTCGTGTGTTGACCAAATAACTCCTCAATCTCTCTGTTTGGCTTCTCTCTTGGCCACTGATTGCTGTATCATTTTACTCTTTCTTCATTTTATTACTCAGAATCAGGGGCTAATTTACTCCACAAATGGCTAAAAATACAGAACAATTCTCTGAATGACCCTGACCTTCCTATGCAGGTGGCAATAAGTGGAGAAAAACAATATTGATAAAGATATTTCCATCATTACAGTATGTTAAATACCAGTAACAGATCCAATTTAATATATTAATATTTAATTGGCATTTTGTCTTGTCTTGTAACCCTAACAGCAACATGTAGGCAATGATACAAAATAATGTTAGTTACAATTAATAGCTTTATATTGTCTTTGTGCTTTCACCCTAGCGTATAACAGCACCAGAAATTCTTATTTATTAAATCAAGTTAATGTCTCACTTGGATGCTGCTCTTACTGAATCTATTTCTATTGCCAGAATTTAGAAGTGCTGCTGCCTCATTGAGTTTTTATGTATATGGGATTGTGGCAGTTTATATCACACAAGTGATACATAAACAAATTAAACATTGGATTCAGAGTGAGCTGTTGATGTGCATCATTAAGGTCAATCCCACACACAAATATCCCTCTATGCATGAATAAACTACGAATGGCAAAGGCCACACAACCCGATGGTAATTATGATAAAGTGCATACATATCAGCATATTTAAGTTGGTTTTAAATTGGGCACGTGTGCTTCTTGTAACACATCAGTGATTACTGTTCACAAAGGCTTGAGCCTGCACCACAAAGGCACAGTGATGCCTAACTGGATTACTGCAGACAGGATACGACATTTCCATGCTGCCACTCACAAACAGAATAACTGAGTATCCCATATGGTGGAAACTAATTGACAAAACATGCAGTCTAGGAGTTGTTTTCACTGTGTGAAGTAGGCAAAAAGTAGGACGCATCAGGCGTGATGAGCAGAGGAGGAAAAAGTAGACAAACAAATCAATAACATGATTCCCTTGTACAGAGATTTAAGAAGTACCATCTACTATACCCGTTAGCACTTTGTTGAGTGGCCTCATTTTTATTTTGTGGTTCATTTAATAGGAAACAGGATGACCTCACTTTTATTCTAAATTTGACTCCTTTGTTTCATCCAAAGTTAATGTTCCAGTTTTCATCCATTGTACACAATATATATGCAGGGTTAGCTATTAGCTGTCCCATGGATTTACAAACAAGCATCATTGGATTACTTTGATACTGAAGAAAACATAAAAATGTGAGGATTATCTGGCAAATTATGGGGTTAAAAGGAGAGTCTATGATTGCTAAGCAGATTTGTGGACATTTGTGTAAGATGACAGAGATATTTATAACCTCAGAAAGTGTAAGTCAAGCTGAATCTAAACAAATGTGTAAGATTTCATAGAGGTATGACTGATTGTGTTAATATTAATTCCCATGTTTGAAGACATTACATTAACTAGATTTAGATGTTGCCTAGTGTTTACACACATATCACAAATTGTGCCTTTAATGGCATCAAACTTTTAGATTGTTAGATCTACTGAAAAAAGAAATCAATGTCTCCATAAGCTGTTGTGCATTATTGGATGAGTTCAGACTGCCTTCATCCACTTTTAGCTCCTCAGTCGATATGCTAACAAAAACACAACCCTCGAGCTCAGGTGTCAATCACATGGGCACAAACATACTGATGGATTCACACAAAGCCAATCCCCTGGGGATAATTTGGGCTCCTCCATCACTATTCCAATTGTTGACTTTGGATTCAACTCCTGGTTGTCATTACCTCACCAGTGCAGCTCTCACCTGCCTCTTTCCCTCCATCTCGCTGCATATGGAGCCCAGCGAAGTGGCCACTTGACACTTATTCCTCTGACAATGTTGTGTTTATGGGCATATCCATTATGTTATGTGCTTGTGAAATACAGCTATCTGCTCTGTGGGCCAAGAGATGCACGACTGGCTAACAAATTGTCTTAAATATGCAAGTAATAAAATATATATAATCATCTATATAAGCACTTTTCACAGTGATGGTTTTTGTATGTTTTAGCCTGTTATCAACCCAATGTGCACGAAAATACTGACCTGCATACCAAAAGTCTTCTACCTTGTAGACAGCCACTGTTTTTATTGATTTCAGTACACAATGAAATTCAACTCTCGAAAGGACTTGTTTGAGTTCTCCGAATTCCTCACTAAGCATTTTCTTGTCCTTACTTTTATGTCAATGTTAGTATTGCCTGCGATGCAGTTGCAAACTAAGGCCATTGACAAAACTTTCCTTGGTGGTACAAAGGATGTTCTTACATTCAAAATACGCAAAGCATTTGTAGAAAAAGTTGCTCATAATTGCAGGAGATGAGCAAAAAGCAAACATGGACAGTGGTTGTTTGATGCATTCAGGGATGTTTCAGCCAGCAGAAATATCAAAGCATCCTTCAGTGCACCAATAGGCACTGCTTGCCACTCAATTACCCCACACCAATAAAAGTTAACCAGAAAGGAGGCAAAATGCCTGTTAGAAGCACTGAAAGAAAAGTTGGAAATGCATCTAAAAACTTGCTTATTCTATACTTTGTGAAATTGGAGACCGTAAAGCAAGCTATATGCAATTTGTAGTTAATGGAGTAAAACATGCAAAACTGCTGGCATGTGATCACACACACAGACTGAAGTGCCTGCATTTATTTGTGTATGCTGTTGTGATGCAGGTTCATTTGACAATGAGAAAGCACCAGCACAGATACAAACATAGCGCCAGCAGGATAAACATGGACATTTGTGCTCTCACAATGTCTTTTACTGGGAGTAATTTCACTTGCTCTGCTCTCAGTGGCTGGGCAACGTCAGCACCACCCACTGAAATCCTGTTATTTTAAATAACAGCAGCAAGGCCACTGGAGCAGCCGAGTGTGTCGCTGAAGGCCGTGAAGAAAGCGGGGGAATATTTTAATAGGTCCCACGCTTCTCCACATGGAGTTTTAGCCCCTCCCAGCTGAGAAAAGCCTTCTCTCCTGTAGAATAAAGAGACGCAGGCGCTCATTGATCCTTGAAGGCATATAGCTGCTAAACACATGTGGGCACATCCGACATGCTTGATGTTCACCACAGCACCTCATTCCTGCTGCATAAACATGTCAACATTTCATTTAGACTCATGTTCACTCTGAAGAACATGCATTTTTTTTTGTCAGCTCAGAAATTAAATTAATAAAAGATTACAATAACACAACTGCAGCCAGCTGTTTTAGAACACATTTCCACTGTGTCAAACAAGCAGAAACAATATATATCCACATCTCAGGTTGCATTACAAATTCAAATGGCTTAAGGGAAGATGGTAAAATGATAACCGGCAGGCTCAGCCAGCCCATTGAGAGCCCATTACATTGTAATCCTGAATGTGGGCTCTGACATCTCCGCCAGCCGCATACGTGGGTGGAAAGTAACAAGTGAACAAAGGACAATGCAGCTTGTAATCCCGTTAAAGGATTAAGGGCTCAAGCACACACACGTGCGCATGCACACTGAAAACATGTTTTGTTTGGGTCTGTCTGACTTACACTTGTTCATTAACCCATACACTCAGGCTTAATATTATTATACGAACAACCCTACACTCGCCTAACCTTAAATCGACCTCAATTCTCAACCGGAGCACGAAGCAGCAAATTTCAGATTACTGACCAAGAAAACACTTTTTTGAAGGGCTTTTTCTCATCTTGGACATGAGCCGTCTCTAAAAAGATATAACTACAAGAAAGCACAAACAGTTTTAGCCTTCAGGATATGCACTTGACTTGTGGATGATCTCTGACATTTAAAATGTAATTGGTGGCAAGGCATTGCACCAATATCAGCAAACAGATAATATGTAGACAATGCAAATGCACATTCACAAAACAAGTGATGGAGGCTTGTTCTCCAAAAGACAAATGAAAACAAGACACCTTCCCTGTAGAAAAGCATTAAGCCACTCTCCTTGCAATATGATCAGATTGATTGTAAAGATGTCCGGGACAATATACGGAACCTATGTGGGATCAATTCCTTAGTTTGCATGCTGCTTTCCTGTGGTGCTAATGAGCCAACTGGAAGCAGATAACAGTGCAGAATGGAGCTCCTGATGCCTAAGGCGACAAAAGAATTGAACCTTTCGAAGGTCTCCGGAGCGGTTTTGATGGGAGGAACGTGTAGTTATAGGGCTTGTGACATTGCCTGGGGCAGCACTACTGAAACTTCAACTTGAACTACAGTTCCCATCAGGGTAAATGCTCAGCCATTTTGGATTCAGTTTAGCTGTTCCAAATATTTCTCCATTTCGCAAAGATGTTTAGATCACTCCTGCTCATGTCATACCTCCAGGCCATGCACTGAAACTCTTTGTCAAGTTTGTAGTTTGTCAATGCAGAATGAAGTGCTTGTGTGAATCAGATTTTCACTTATTCATGATCTCAATATGTTAAGCAAGCAGATTATCAATGCAGCCAAAAGCAGAACAAACTATAAATTATTTAAAGTCTATTTAGCCTGCATGTATCCCTAATTTTGCTATGTTAGTTACTGCATGAGAAATCAACTTCAGTAATCAGTTTGTGGCTTGTCATCTTGATTTCCTTTAAAGCCAGATCATTTTTATAAGCTCTTGTAAACGTATTTTTATCTCTGCTGAATCATCCGTTGTTTTCTTTTTTCCTTCCATTTCATTTTTCTTATATGTGAAAATCCCCTCAAGATGGTGACAACACAACATGACAAACATCCAAAATGCTGAAAAATGTATATGAAAAGTACAAAAGGAATTCCAGCAATAAGCCACCTCCATATATGTTGTGCGGATGGGAAATATCCAAATTAAACAGATAAACAACACATAAATATGTCAACCACTGACATAATCCAACCAACAGCAGCAACATAGGTTTGTCTGTCTTACCTAATGATGTCAGCAGAAATTAAGCATCACCATCAGCCAGCAGAAGACACACGAGAAGATGCGTAGAGATCCAATTGGTCACAAAGAGAGCAAGGGGGGCAAAAAGAGAAAAATGAGTAGCGTCAGTGCTATCTTTCCAAATAGAAGGATGTTGTGGAATCATTCAGGTGTAAAGTGGGCAAAGGCGCTATGCTACATATAGCATACCAAGCCAGTTTTCAACTACATCCTGCAGAATAAAGGAATTAGCAAGAGATTGAAGCAACAGGGACAAAATCTTCATAACATGCATATTTGATGTGTGCAGCAATGGTGCAGGGTAATGATTAACATTAACATAACAATAGTTGTGTAGAATATTATTCTTAGAGAAATAAAATGAGGGGTTGAGAGGTTCAGATCAGAGTTGACAGCTCTCCCACTGGGTAACACTAGTAGAGTCAGGGGTAGCAAGAAAATAACCCAGCTCTCCAAGCATCACGTCTGTCTGTGTAGTGTTACTTTGTGCTTTAGTGTGTGCATATTGCTTAAATAAATCATTGCATAGTGTTTCATCCACCAAAAGTTAGATGCAATCATTTGTTAAATTGGCCAAGTGTGTAAGGAAAAACAATACATTTCGTTCTGATATTGTAATTAAATAGTTAGACAAAAGTCTTTTGCAGTATAAAAGAATTACAGATCAGGCAACTGTGAAGCAATTCATATACAGTCAGTGAGGAAAGGAAGACAAATCTGGCTTTAGTTTGTTTGCACGGTTATCACATTTTTAAAAGTTGGTTTAGTGTGTCATCTCATACTTGTCAAGATTTAGTGTTTTTTAAAGAAATTCAGACATTTCAAACTATCTTTGTGCATTTTGCACTTATTTTGTAATTGCAGATATGCAGAAATGAGTATGTCAAAATGTTCTCTGCCAGCTTTTTGATGGACATTAAATGTTCCATTGCTCTGCATCAAAAAATATAGAATATCCAGTTTGCTATCTACTGACAAAATGTAAATGCATCATTGAAGCTGCTTGTGAATGAAAATCTGTCAGTAGAAAAAGGACGCCGGGTAATTTCATGGTGATCTGGTTTCACACTGCAGGGTTGAACTCACATCACTACAGTAAAACACACTTGAATGTTCAGACAAACATTGCATCAGTCGTCTGCAGGGACCATTTCAAATTCACTGTAACTGGAACGTGTCCAACTTTTGTCTCCTCTTACAAATTAGAGCCTCCTTGTTGTCATGCCTTGTTTCTGTATTTTCACTCTGAGTACCTAAAGACATGCATTTCTTCCTTCTTCATTGTCATAGCCCCATAGCATATTTGATTGTAAGTATTTAAATTTGACGTGAATTCCCCAAAAAGATTTACTGTGGGAAGTATATGAAAAAATGTGCCTGTCTCAAAATAACATTTCATTAGAATGATCCCACTGAGGCCTCATGCCGTGGCTCTTTTTCCACTTCATCACCATTATTTGTGTAGTGTTCTCAAAACGACATCAATCATGGGACATATTCAACTCACATCACTTTCCAATAACAAGTCCGGACTGACACCAAACATGGATTCTTGAGGGACAGACGTTATTACGGTTTATATAATATATACGTTTTTTTTTATTGTTCAAATAAATACAATGGAAATGACATTGTGTCATCTGGACCGCAATCGGGAAAAAGAAAATCAAGCCTTGGTGTTGCACGAGAGTCAGGAGAAATTTGTATCTGCTCCATTACAGTCGTTTCGTATGGCACAGCTGTCTCAGTGCAGGTCGTGATGTGTGATTATCTCCTCTACATAAATCCAGGAAATCAATTTATCATCGGCATGTTTTCACAATCTGGTGCTACATTACCTGTTACTATCAGACTTTGGGTAGAAGCTGTGTCATTGCTCACTATTATGCTTACAACATTAGTTTGGACAATTGTATTAACAGGTTTCAGAGTCAGAATGTTTCCAAGCAGGATAATTGTTATAAACTGTAAAGCTGAACTGAACAACAACACATTGGCCAACAGTAGACCAATATCCACACTGCCAAACTAGAAATGCGAGACATATTATGAACCACACATATTCACAGAATCAGTGTTATACAGCCATGTGCATGACATGAGCTCAATATGGTTATGTGTAAAATGATGCACACAATAAAACAGTCATCTCACTTAGCTTTACTCTGCTGCAGCTGTGCAACTCCTGCATGTCTTTGCTCAAATCCCCACATTCCATCCAGATGATGCAAATTTAGAGGCAGTAACTTCTTAAACCTCCATTTAATTATCTTTACACGTACTATATCATTGTGCCTTTCAAGCGCAATAGACTAACGTTTCTGTTCAGTGGAGTTTAATCAGTTAAACCATTATAAAGTATTCTTTTCCCACAACTAGAATTAGAATAGAAATTAAGCTTCAATGATTTTTTTGTATCATCTTTTTCAAGGCAGAACAGGCCAGCTTTTTAGGTATTACCTTAAATATACATAAACGACCTGGTGACAATCTGCAATCAGTGATTGATTGGGTCCCCAAAAGATGTAGTTTGTCTGTTTGTTCAAAATGTACTTCCCATCCATGTTGGATCATAAATTGACAACTGGGCATAGTCCAGCTGCTGAAAAGCTACATAATGGAGCTTGTGGTGAGATTGTTTTGGCAGCTGCTGTTTTTAAGGTCAAAGAATTCACTTTCATTCTCTATTTTTAAGCCAGCGTGGACAAGAAGTCGTTAAAAGTGCTCAGGAAAATGGATATTCAAACATCAAGTATTCTGCGACAAGTGGTAAAAACCCCATCTGCTGAAGATTGCATGATATGACCAACAGCTGCTAACAGGAGCTTGTGGTGAGATTATTTTGTCAAACATGAACCTTCATTCTCAATATCTATATACATGGTGTCAACGGGAAAAACATGAATGTGCATGTAGTCATACAAGAAACATATTGTAAGGGGCCCTGGTTGAACTGATGAACGTACACCCATTGTCATGGTTCTTTTAAAAATAAAATACTGTTTTTTTTGTAGTTCTGGGTCTGTATTTCCTGTCTTTGTCTTGCTTCCCTCCCTTACTCACCTGTGTCTGGTTGTGCACCTGTTTCCGTTTTCCTTGTTTGTCTGTTGCCTATTTATTCTGGTTGTCTTCTGTGGTTCAGTGTTGGATCATTGCATTTGTTCACTGTTTGCTGTTAGCGGTTTGTTTTTGGTTATTGGTTTATGGTCTTTGTTGTTCCTGCCGTTGTTCCTGCCATTCCTGAGGTTTTTGGTCTTTTTGTTTAAATAAATAATTTGTTTGCTGGAATTGCCTGTCTGCATGTGGGTCCTATTCCTGCTGCCCCATGGATAACCATGACACCCATAAGGCAAAATGCAAACAACATTCTGAAGATAATTTCATCTATAATTATTTCTATCAATGCAAAGATTTAGGATTATTCCATTAAATGATTAAATTGATTAGTACTTTTCATAATATAAAATGGAATTAAGTTAACAGACCTACTTCTCTTTATTTTTAACCCTGTCCCAAGAACAACCTATGCAAAAAAATGTACATTATGAGTATTTCCAGTGGGTTTAAAATGTGTACTGCAATAATTTGAAAAGCAGATAATGTCCAACAGAAAAAACCTTTCTACCCACGGCGAACACTAGCCTACTCACAGTGAATCCCAGCCGAGGCACCTCCAGCTCCTGTTTATTGCTGTGATCCTTCACTGCTCGTCGCTCCAAGCGTACCCACAAAAAAAAATCTGAAATGACGCTTCCTTTCACCATTGACTCCACTTCCTGACAGGATAAACCCTGGGATGTAAGCCCTACTTCAAAGTGCAGTGTAAGGGGTGCAAACCTTACATTCTGTTAATCTGACCTGTGGGCACGGCTTCAGCCACTTGCTCTAATGTTAATCCTTTGACTGTGCTGCTCGTCTATCTGGCTCCCGCTCTGCACCACAGAGTCCACAGATCCTGGTGTCAAAAGGAATGCTGAACCCCTGAGACATTTTAAGTCGGCTTGTTGATGTTAGAAAACAAAGTCAAACAGACTTGCTTGTCTCCTCAAGATATAATCAGGGTAGGAACAGGGTAGGCTCCAAACAGCCTTTATTCTTTAGATAGATTGCCCTGGAGATGTGTAGGTTTAGCAGGAACTACAGGCGCTCAAAATGCACAGCGGGATGTCGGCTGCTTGCACTGAGTCACAACAGCCATGCCGAGACTTTCTGCTAATCACTGTGTTAGAAAGCCACATGGAGAACATCTGGCTTGCGTGACCTTATCAGCCTTTGCTTTCTTCACATCTAGAATTGATTTCTAATAAGCCTCGCCCTCCTGACAGCCCTAACTGGTTTATTTGCTGGCTTTACCTAACAACAGAAGACACTTGGGGTCTATATGGACGTGCTAGACAACGACAAGACTGTGTTTAATGTCTCACAAGGCATAGAACATACAAAGCAGAGCTTGTTGCAGTAGCAAGAAGAGCTGAAACGTCCTGTTATTTCCTGTGTGAGACTTACTTGTGACTTGTTTGTATATACAGTACAGATGGATTGTTTTCTGGTTGCCACAACACGACTTTTACCATGCAACTTGGTCCTCTTGAATTACCACTTCAACAGCTGGACAACTTACTTTAAAGCATATCACTCAGCCAAGAAAAGTAATTGTTAACACAAGAAATAGGATATGAAATATATATTATAATGTATGTGCTTAGCATTATTTAAATCATGTAAATCACCTTGATGCATTTTAGTAAAGCTAAGCTAAATATACACTACAGCCGGTTAGCTTAGTGATGTCAAACTATTCCTTTTGAATGTTGGTGCAAATATGTCCAAACCAATTCTATTTATATCCCTAAAGAAAGGCTCCATCACAACAGCGTTTAGTCCACTGAAGCACATGTAAAACTCCATGCAGTGATGCTGACATGCTTCAGTCTATTTGTGCATAATCCCCGAAGTGTCATAGATGATACATGTAAGCTCTGCTCGCCAACTCAGTTGTACAGCTGCTGGCTCAACACTCGCACATGAATGTTTTATAACTTAAAACCAGCTTTAAGGCCCGATATCCCATTATATCATTTTCAGCACTCTAAATGACCTCAGTTCCTGAAGGCTTTGGGTTATTTAATGTACTGTATATACCTAGAGACATATTAGTTATGATCTTCATATCTTCTGCTCTTGCTCGCATGCACACACACACAAACGTACAAACACACATCACTAATGTGGCCTGGCATTTGCTGTAAACATTTATCCACATTCATAGTGAATGATGCAGCTGCTGTGACAAACTGCATAGACATCAAAGACAGCGATGGAGCAGGACTTAAGCAGCATCTCAGCGAAGGACACACACACACACACACACACACACACACTCACTCACTCAAAAGCCACAAGTCCACACACCCACACTTTGAATATTAATGTTGCTACCTGCTAGATGCCAGTTGTGTGAAAGAGGCCAGAATGTTTCAGATGGCTTTGACTGGATACAGATACAGATGTTTACTTGCAGAGTTAATGGCAGTTAGCTGGTTAGTCTTTGTCTACTTTTGACGTCAAAGATCTATTATTTCCTAAAATGAATTCTGAGAGGTAAATCTGCCACCAAGCCTGACAGGTGTAGCAGGATGTTAATTGCTTAAATGTGAAATACAGCCAAACACGTGATGTAATCTGTAGGCTCCACACATCTCTCCGCTGCTGCATGGCCCTCCTGAACTGCCATCACTTAGCCTGTTCCTACCTCACCCGTGCTTTTGCATGCTCTGTGCCTTTCTAAGCACGTGCAGCAGCTTCACTCCCCTGGATAGCGGCCTCATTATAAACAGCCAATGACATTTCCTTAGCATGGGTCTGGCATTTAGTTTGATGGATTTATTGACATTTGCTGTTTCATTCTTTTTTTCTTTTTCATACTACCAGCTTGCTGTGGCTCTTTAAGAAACCGGCCACAGGTCTGACCCCAATTCAAATCCTCCACTGCGACGTATCCCGTGTCTCTTCAATTGGATTGCGTGTGCACGTGTGTTTTGATAAACAGCAATGTTGCGTGTCTGTGAGGAAGGTAAGCCCACAGGCCTGCGCATCAGCATGCACAAAAGAGTTACTGAGGTGATCCTGCTGCTTTGTAGACTTATAGATATTTCAAAACCATAGACTCATAATTACAGCGTATTTTGATTATGGTGAAAGCATAAAGTCATAATGGAAGTTGTATTTCAGAGAGTGGGCCAGCTTAAATAGTAATAAGCTGTGAATCTAACGGCCTCTGAAGAGTCCATTAATTAGTTTCCTAGCTCTGTAACTTGAAATAAAAATACAGGAGGGGGGGGTTTGGCGAGATCTGAGGCATTGACAGCTAATGTGGCAAAATTAGCCGACCCGCATCTATCAGGTTTGGGTAGTGTCTCTCTGCTTGTGTGTGTGTGTGTGTGCATCCAACCCCAGTAGGAGTTGGTGCTGGAAAGAGAGATGTCCCTAATGAGAGAGCTGCAGGCAAAGACACACACACACACATACGCACACAAAACATCCTCCTGCTGCTGTCTCACCTCATTTTGCTCCTTGCTGCCTTCTGTCTATGTTTATTTGGCACCGACCCCTTGAATCAGTCCCTGTGTAAAACTTCCCATGGCCCATTGCTGCTTGCTTTCCCTTCCAGCTTCCTGGGTGAAATTAAAGCAACACCTGGACGTTTTACAGCATTTACTGCTATATTTTACAATGTTGTATTTCTTCCATCAGGTCGCTGCCAAGTTATGGGGGAGGAAGTTTCTACATTGGACCTTTGGTGACTCTTAAAAACCTGCTGTCTTGCACTGTTCCAGACTAAAGAACAAAAGTTACCCTTTTGCTTTGCTGCGATCTAGGATCACCCACTGGATAAAGATTGAATGCTAAATATGCTAACATGCCATTTTCAATTTGATATTAAATATATACTTTTATCCCGACACCGTGACAAGAGCCAAGTGAAGAAAAATACATTTTCAGAATGTCAGAGATGTCACTGAATCGCAGTTAATGAGCCCTCTTTCACCTCCCGTCCTCCTCTTTTTACTGAATCTAAAACAGCCCACTCCTAGTCTGCTATCTCTACAATGTTTACACACAGATCCTAATAGATATGTGAGTGTGGAGTGAGGCGGGGCAAATGGGAGGGAGACCCACTACTAGATTTTAGTGCAAGCCACTTTCATCTGGAAATGTTGGATTTTGAAAAGCTTAACATGATGTAATCTTAAACAGAGTATTACATAATGGTTGATCCTGTCACGGAGGTGAGACCTGAAATTTGCAACGCTAAGGTATTTGAATGTTAAAGGAGACCGGGTGTGATGTACCTCCGTGGCCCATCTGTACTGTATATAAAGGACAACTAGCCCCTGCAGTGTGAAGGGGCATTGTTCTGTAGTACTAAAGTGGGGCTGCAGCCAGAGCTGGAGAAAATGACAGGAGGGAGAGGCAGTAAAAAAAAATGAATTATCACATGAAGGAGAATCACAAGACAACAAACCCAGGCATGGTGCACAAATAAAAATGGAAGGAAATGAAAGACAGAAAGCAAACAGGAGAAAATAGCTGACAATAACTGACGCAGGAGGGGAAATTAAACAAAAGACGTGAGGGACAAACAAGAGAGAAAGGTTGTGGGAAGCGATAATATTAGAAACAGGTCAGTGAACACCAATGCTCTCCCCTCCTTTTCCCCCTTCTCCCATCTCCTCTTCCCCCTTTCCACCGCAGGCAGTGATGCTGACAAACCAAACTACAGTACCGTCCTCTCTTCATTTCTTCATCCCTGTCCCCATCGATGTCTGAACATCAGCCTCTTCCTCATGAGCTGTGAATATCAAAGCTCCTCTGTCCTGGCACCCTGACTGCACCTGCCCACCACACTGCTTCCCCTGTGCCCCACTTCTTGCTTCACCAATGTGCCCCCACACCAAGGTCAAACCCCACAGATACAGAAACCTTTTCCTATGAAATGTCAGATAGTAAAAATCGTCAAGGCCACCACAGTTTCCCAGTTTATATATTTTAAATTACATTTGTCTTTTTACAAATAATGTCCCTATCATGGCAAGAATGTGCTTCTCTCTGCTGCTTGTACAGTAGATTAAATTGCATGGGGGTCATAAACGGGCCTTTAAAAGAGTGAGCATTAAGATACACGTGTTTTTTTTCCAGCACAACTAATAAGGCCTGTGTTTGTATACAGCCCTGTCACGATGGCTTCACATATAACTGCAAATATTGCCGCAGTAATCTGCTTCCTTCATCCTCTGCCGGTGACCGTCACATCTGCTTTAGTAGCTAATGAAACCCGCACCACGACCATGAAGCGTTTACAGTTGACCAGCGTTTCACCTGATCTTCTCAGAAGCTGACACAGAGCGTCGCCACTTGAGTCCTCCTAACATCCTTTTCACATCTGCTGGTACTGTGTTGTGTTACTCCTCCCATATTTGACACACTTAATTGCACTTCATTACCGTTTGGGGAGATTTTGAACAGGTGGTGTGCCACTATCCATTCCTATATGAAAATGACTCTTCTCTCACCAAAGGGTGTCAGGTGGATTTTTAACTGCCCAGTATGAAGCTCAAATTCATAAAAAAAGAAACAATATTGATCTCACATCTGCAAGCTCAAATGACGAAAGAGCAGAGAAATTCGCCGAATCTGAGCACTGAAGAGGCAGGGCTTTTTTAATCATGTCTGACAGAAGATCCTTGAGAAAATATATTTATGTGCTGGTTTTAGAGGCAGTGGTGAAAAGGGAAATGGATTTTAAAAACAAGCTTGGGACAGCAGTGAGACTGAACAAGACATAATACTATGGTACTTCTCATCTCTGGGCCGAAGTAAACATCCACCCTTCTATATCCCTATACTGTAATAAATCATCAGTTTGATTGAGTAGCAGCAAGTGCTAACACTATAGCATGAACAAGACTGCTTCCTTGCAGATGAGACAAAGCGCACGTTGCATCCCTTGTCCTAAACAAATCACGCCCACTGCATTGCATTCTGGTCTGGATTTGTCCACACAGTAGATGAAAAAAGATGTTCTGTCATTTCCATGGACTGATACCACGCTGATTGCCGCTGTTATTTAAAATAGCTGCAGACTCCAACGCAGACTTGCTGGAGGTATCTGAAATCACAACATTGCAGTTTGGCCATGCAGGTTTAAAAATAAAATGCACCAACAAGCCACAGAAATACCACCATCAGTAGCTTTTTACTTATTTTATGGTGGATTTTCTTCTTTATCCCCTACTGCTTTGGCCAAATTCCAGCACTGGGAGGCTGTGTTTGTCCTGATAAATTATAAAAATAATTTGTGCAGATAAATGTGAAATAATCACCCAGCAAACTCAGCTAAGCATAGCTTTATCAGCAGCTATCATAAATGCTTGTAATGCTATCAGGCTCTCATTTGGGGACAACAATTCACTTATAAAGTCCATAGCTTATTTCTCAAAAGCTTCACTCCATCTTTAAGCGCTTCTGTTGGTTCACAAACCATCACTTATCCTTATCTCCCCTTTAGGAAAGTGAGTGCTTGCTCCTCTGGGGTGGACAGATTTCTCCATCAGGTTCGAAGGTAGATGGTATTTATCTTGTCATCTGAGATGGACAGGGGATTTATTTAAGGTGTTAAGGACGGTAGGATGGGTGGAGGGCGTCGGTTGTTAAGGAGTGTTGTCTCATGACCACTTCATAAACAGTTAGGTGGGATGTCCTCATTTTGGAAGGGCTATTTAGCAATTTTATGTCTCACTGGCTCATGACAAAACCACCAGTCATGCATGGGGCTGCTGCATTTCATCGTGTGAGTGTGTTGGACAAGACACAAGACAGAAGGAATTCCCCTTAAGAAAGTCAATTTGTGAGATGATTCATACTGACTTTCTAGACCTTATGCTGTTTTATACCTTTATCTTTTCAGGTCTCCCAAAACTGATCAAATAAAGAAATCTGTGAAAGGATTTAGGTTGTTCTTTGTAACTCATATACATACTATGCTACTTTTGGATTTTATAGCTTTGGTGGTGCCAGGCTTCATTTACTAGCACAGGAAAACAAAGTAAAGGTGCATTAATACAAGTTGGTCACTTGGGGGCAGTGCAACAAGCTGTAATCACCTTACAAAGGTGATACGGCTAGCATGCTAACAAACATTAGCCTATTTACATGTGCAGAAGACATGGAGCAGGGGAACTGCAGAGTTGGGTAATAATTCTCTGTGGCATGGAGTCATTTTATTCATTGCAAATATAAAATATTAAGAACCACATCAGTTTGAAGACTATGCATAGCGGTGTACCCTTTTCATGTTACCACTCTATACTTCTTCCATTTACACCTTCCATACTGAGAAGTGCATCAACTCATATGCGGTACATCACAGCAGGTTTACAGAGGTGTAATAGAGGTATGAATTTTTCTCTCTGTAGGGGACACAAATAGCAATTCCACAGCAATTCATACAAACACAACAAAGCAAGCACAGAAATCAGTATGTGATCTGCATGTGTTGATGTTGCTCCAATCCAGCCAAGTGCTGTGTCAATGACGGAGTCACAGATTCTGTGACAAGCTGCAAGTTATTTTGGGCTTTCCCCCGAATCAGCTGCTCAACACGCTGACCCCTTGTATTGCAAAAGGCCTGCTGGGTATCGATCAGACCGCCCGATGCACCAGGTGTCCTTCCTCTCATCCATGAAGTCATTGAAGTCTCTTTTTGCGTGTGCCACAGCAATCGCTACAAAGCACAAAAGATTTTCATTCAGCAAACATGGGCATGGAGAAAGCTCAAGGCATTCAACATTTTGACACATGCGTCCTTAGTAAAGCAAAGTGTAGGGCTCTCAGATTATCCTCGTTCACTAGGTCAGACAGAATGACCTCCATATCCCAGAGTGTAGGAAATTTCAAGCTTTGGCCAAATTTCCTTATGCTGTGCACAATATGACCTTTTAGCCTATAACCCAGCGTCTTGCTGGATGTTTGACACAAAGCACATTATCTGGAACTGTGTTCTTTAACTTTCTAAAAACTGATATAATTATTGTCATCTGTGCATTTCTGTGTTTAATGTCTAATGAGAAGCTTTCATAGTTAGAAGTTCTACATTGATGTAGATGTCATTTCAATCATTCAAGCTTTGTTTTACATCTTAATTGTGTTCACTTACATCAAACACTCGTACACATAAACTGTGTATTATAATACTGTATATATACTGTATAATTATCATACTGGGATATTGTGCTTCAAATTGTATTTTATGTTAGGTTTGAAAGCCTTTTTTATCTGTAATCTAAATAATTATATTATTATACTTTTCTATTTATTCTCTGGGAGTTATTCATCTTTTCAGTAATCCTTGCTCCTTTGCCTGGTTTGAATGAGTTGCAATAGAATGCAAGGCTCGGCCACAGTAAGCCCAGCTGAACCCAGTTCTATATATATGCAAAGGAAACCGTCTCAGCCATAATATATTCCATGTTTTTTCTTATTGTCAACAATCCCATCAAAAGACCAAACCCAAAAAAGTGGTCAGTTTTAGTAATTTTTGATTTCTCTGCAGGTTTTATGTGGGAAAAATAGTCTTTTGTAAGGTAACCACTGACCGGCACAGTCTTGTTAGATCACCACGATTACTACATCTCTATATTTTCTTGACTGTTGGACAAAGAGCCATTCAGCCTGCCCCCAGTTCTCCTCCAAGGTCGAACACTGAAAGAGCCGACAGTGTATCACCATTGAGAGCTAATTATTTATTTGTAGACAGAGCGTTATGCGATGTAATTACACTGAACACTGATGAGGCTAGTTCTGCAGTGCCACGGTGAAAGCCTTCGTTATTGTTGTTTTTAGTGGACTGACTCATTCAGCAAGAACTCCTTGTAGGCTTGCTACTTTGGATCTCATCAGTGCCACAGATATTTGAGAAGTCTACAAAAACCCTCAACAAGTAAAAAAACACAACACAGAAAGCTGCTGGCTTATTGCGACTGAGCCGTAATGTATGTGTGCGTATGAGCGTTGGCAAGGATTTCACAGAAGCGCCACTGTGAGTAGAATGCTTTCACCTACACCCTGCTTGTGAAATAAAATGCATCTGCAGACTATGATGACAAAGAAAAGGAGAGTAGGGGAGCAGCGAGAGTAACGGAGAATGAGAGGACAGAGTGTGGGTGAGTGTGGCAAAGAGGGAATGACAAAAGCGAGCAGTGTGCAATTGAAAAAGAAGAGATGGATGTTTTGTTTCTGGTAGGGTCCTACAGGTGTCTCTGCTCCTGATCTTTAGAGGTGTGTGTCTGTGTGCGCGTGCGCGCATCGGGGGGGCCTCAAACTCCTCAACAATGGAGCACTTCAAAACACCCACCTATTGCTTCATATCAAGCTACTCTCCACCAATTCATGCAGCTCCCCTGTGTTTTGTCTCATTCTGTCTCACACAATTGCAAACACAAACATGCACACACACTCGTGCACACACACTGCTCTTTAGCAGGGTTTCATCCTTAATCCCCACCCCCACCCCAATGCTTGTTTTCAGATTGTAAGCCCATGTGATGCGACTGGGATTCCACTGGCCCGGTCTCCCTGGTAGATATTAAAGCTAATCCTGGCAGAAAGAGAAATACTGAAAGAATAAAAGGGAAGTGAGAGCAAAGATTAGAGAGGAGGGGCCACCGGCTAGCAAGCAGCAAAATAAAGAGAGAGACATTGCTGGAGTGTGTCTGGCTAGTGATACCTCACTAACGTCCCCACAATCCTCCCTGACTTAGCATCCACTCCTGGGGGACAACATGGCTCCGCTTCTGTAAGAATCTCCTGAATCCACATTAAAAACATCTGTCTGTGCAAGTTATTCATACCTGTGGTTTGTGGTATCAGGTTGACTTTTAGTTACTAGTTTAGTTTTAGTACTGTTCATTCACTGATGTCAGCTGCTGTATGAACAACAAGTGGCAGCAAACGTGGTAAACTGCGCTGTAGGCTATCACTGTAAATCCTCTTTCATTCAATCTTTGTGATAGTGATCATTAGACATGCTGGCAATAATTCCTCAAAGTGACCATGATCTAGGCTTTGTTCTAATATTGTTCTCAACAGAACAACCAACAAGTCTTACTGGAAATTTAGGGTATCTTGTCATCATCATGTTTTATTCTATTTATTAATTTCATGCATTTCTTTTACCGGTCTGTTCTTTGCAGCCATCTGTTGGGGCAGCAGCATCAGGGCCAGTGACACTAAGAGGCTAAACCAGCTGATTAGGAAGGCTGGTTCTGTGCTGGGGACTGTTCTGGAGCCCCTGGAGGTGGAGGTGGGAAGGAGGATGATACACAAACTGCTCAGCGTAATGGGCAATATTTCACAGCCACTGCACAACCTACTGGTCAGACAGCAAAGCACATTCAGTGGGAGGTTCCTGTAACTCTGCTATAATAGGGACCGCTACAGAAAGTGATATCTTATATAATGACTCCCCCCTGAGCCGGGAGAAGACACTTATCCTCTGAGTGGTAGTGGACAACATACTGATTTGTGTGTGTGTGTGTGTATATATATATATAAATCTCTATTTATTTGTTAATTGTGTTTTTTTTGTTATGCTGATTCTTTTTATTGTTCCTTTTTTTTTTAACTACAACACTATAATTTCCCTTTGGGAATTAATGATCTATCACAAAATAGCCTTCATCTCAAAATAGTATTATCTTCAACATTAAAAGTATATATGTTTTAAATAACAATGATCTTTGCCCTTTCAATTCACCTTTGCTCTGAAGAGAGACAATGTAACTTTGAATTAAATCATTTTAAATGTTGAATTACAGAATTTCCAGACTTTTCTTCCAAAGTTAAAGAAACAACTTGCATTTCACTTTCTAATTGGTGCCTCAAGTTGAAAAATGAATCAGACACCTTGAAAAGCTGCTTCACCCAGCAGACATGGAAACAGGTGCTATCCCAGCAATGCACCTGGCCTGGATTTATACCAGCTTTGTGGCTTTGGAGGCTCCATGTGTGTCCTTGTGTGCATTCGGGATAGATTAAAGCCTTTATCCCAACTCCTGAGACACCAAGCAAACATTCACTCTTTCAGAGATGACCATGACTTTATGACATGTCATTCTAATACAGGATTGTGCCAAACATGTTACATTACATTATTACTACATTGTCCATTCAGTTAAAATGGTTTCTTTGTTAATGTTGGGTAATATGCATGGGCAGAAGAAGTTACACCTATTAAGTACTTTCATTGCATGATTTTTATTTTAAAAAATCCATCATGAGTAGGAAGTAGTGAAAGAAATGCTGCTAGGTATCACTGCAGGTCCTGTTTTCCCTACTCCTCAGTTTTAATTTGTAGACCAGCAGCATTGAGCACACTGTTTAGAAGCTGCTCTTTTGCTTGGGGTAAGTAGAGGAGGACAAACATGGCAGCCTCTCGTCAGTGGAAGGCAAAGAGGCCGATGCTGTCTCTGCTCTGTGGTTAAGTGTTAGGCTCAGTTGGCAACACCCCTCTCTCTCAGATCAGCCGGATGTGTTATTGATTTCTGTTTTTGCTTCACGCCAGCAATCCCCAAGAAAGTGGAAGTGTTGGAAAAGTCTGGTAGACTGCGCAGTGTTTAGAGCGTGTGTCAGTTTGTATACAGTAGCTGTGTGTGTGTGTGTGTGTGTGTGTGTGTGTGTGTGTGTGTGTTAAACCTGAGGAGACCAACCAACAGATACACAATCTCTGGTGATATGGCACAAAAGTCTAATCATAACATTTTTCCTTTGGTCTGCCAGAAATATTTTCTGGTGAATTTGACACAATTAGTAATGCACTTCTTTTTTTGTTGTTGTTTACAGAGTACAAGTGCTCAAAGCGAATCTGTGTGTTTCCTGGGAGCAAAACTACTGGGGTCTCTATGCAACAGCAGCATGGCAGCTTAATGAGCTCATTCTTCCCCGGGCCCACATGCAACTTATTAAATCACTTCCTACAAGTGACACATCTGCAAAAATCATGGAAATACTGGGTCTGATACAATCTTAGAAATAAGAAAACATCTCACAATGTTTATGTTTAATCAATGAATTTTCCTAATTATTGTATTTATTGTACTTATCTGCAGATGCATGAAAATGTATCTTATAAGTATCTGCATAAGGATAGAAGGGGATGAAAGGAAAGTTTCTCTCACACGAGTCAAATTATCGTTACTACTATTGTTGCTACACACAATTATACTTAAGACATTTCTTGTGAAATGCTGTACAGTTTTATCTATTCATGCCTCACTCTACGGTATGTGTCAGTCTGAACTCTCATTAGAGATCACTTTTCACTCAGTTTCAGTTAATCTTTAAATTCATAAAGTAGAGAAAAGCGGTAAAATCAGTAATGACAAGGTCAGACCACCAAAGAAAATGGAAACCAAGTTGAATGGAAGATCTGCAATGAGAAGCCGAAAGCTCCACTGTTCCCTGTATGCTTGTTTCAATCAGTGCTTTCACAATTGCAGAGGACAAAAGAAAGTAACACTGCAGACTGACTCCTGTACTTTCGACTTTCCTGATGAATTCATCCCATTTCCATTCGAGTATCAGCCTTGCAAACCACCGCAAAGGCTCTCATAAAGAACCTATAGTGCACACATGTACAGCATGTGTACAATGTAAAAGCCTAGTGAATGTTTTCAATTAAGAATAACATTTTCCATCTGATGCAAATGAAAAGCCATTGTTCTCAGAGAATAAATAATCACCCAAGCATACTGCACATGTATTCTTAAGGTCATAATGCGGTTAATTCTGTCATATCTGGTTAGCACAAATTAGCCTTTAGAAACCACAAGTTCTCTGCATGGCTGTTTTACTCTCAGACAGAATCATCAGGTTTTATGTTGCTATAAAGCAAAGGCTGCTCATATCTGTTTTTATGACATTTAGAGCTTTGTGATTTACAGTAACTAGAGCTGCGTTATGGCTATCCGAGGCATATTCGCTTCAGTTACCCAGCATGCTTTAAGAAGAGGTCCAACAGGGTTTTAAGATGTTTCAGTTTTTCTCATGCCATGGAAACAAGATGTCTTAATAAAAGAAATCCTGTTGCAATAGATAGAGGTTTTATAGCCACGAGAATGAGTATGCTTGCCTTCAGAGCCACTGAACAGCCTATTCAGGCTTTGTGAGATTAAATATTTTGGCCGACGTAGTGTGAGTGTGTTTGAAGTTTTTACAGCTTACTGTCCACAAGTAAATGTTCATGTCCTGTAAATACACCTTTCTCGGGACGTGATGTGTAACTCAGCTCAAGTACAAATATGTATGCTTTTCAAAACCAGCATTTCAGGCTGACTTGGTGTCTCAGGGGCTCAATTGGTACCAGGCTGATTCTCAGTGATTTCATTTGTATTTGTTTCTCCTGTCGTCTCTGACGCCCCTCTCTCCCCGCCCCTCGCCGGAGTAGAAACTCTGCCAGCTGCACACACAATCTGAGCTCCAGAGGGGCCTACGTGGTCCACACCACCCACAAATCAATCATTGATGAATCCATTCAGCAAATGAAATCTCAACACTAACCACTGATGATTTCAGATGCTATGAAAGTGTTGATGATCTCTCAGGAAGAAGAAGAAACACATAGAATATTTATGTGGCGGTCAGGGTCAATACTGCTACAACCTTCACTGATGTAAATAATCCTTTTTACAGCAGCTAAAAAGTAACCCAATGTTGTGGCCATGACGAATGCGAGGGGTATGAGATGTGAAATCTCATGTGGGTCGCTCTGAACCAGCAGCAAACAATATTAGGAATGATAGCCATGTCCTGTTGTAGATTAGCATTAGCCACGCTTCTCCTGCGCTTCTGCTGCCACGATTAGAGTGCAGTTGAAATGTTGTCACCATGCCACTGTGACTGTGCCGCGCACACACTATACACTCGCCTGCTTGTTATGAATAACATGATACAGTGACTGTTTCTCTAGCGGGCTAATAACAGTGACAATGATTCTATTTTTGCGATGGAAAACGAATTTGATAACCCTTTGATTGGTATTCACGAAAGGAGCGGGGAGATGGTTTTGAATCCTGAACAGCTGTGTGCACACTAAACATGCATTTACTGTAGGGGGTGGTTAAGTTCATTCAACCATCCATTTTTAGAGACAAAGGAGATCCGTTTGAAATCTGGTCCATGCTCAGTTGCAAAGCAAGTCTATCGAGAGTATCTATGGATTTAAAAGGCTTTGCACATAATAATGCTTTCCTGTCACAACGCACTGTTCTTTATGGTTACAGGATAAGATCAAAAGGTTTTTAGCAGACTCCACTCCAGGCACACGAGGCAGGAGTCGGTGAAGGAGACTGGCCTTTGTTTCGAACCTCGCAACATCATAGGCAGTCGCTTGGGCCATATTGAGTTGTCTCCCACCAAGAGGAGCAGCTTTAAGCTCAATTAACTGATGAATGTTAGCCTGCAGGGAGGTGGCAGACAGAGAGATCAATGGAGCTGAATTGAGCTGAGCAGTGTGGGCTTGCGAGACTATCCCTCAACCGGATAAACCTGGTTACAAGCCCCTGGGATGGTTAACACTAACCCAGCTGAAGTGCCCTTGAGCAAGACTTCAAGCTCTAAGCATGTAAAACCATGATTATGGTTGCAGAATATCAGAATACAGGCAAGGCAAGGCAAGTTTATTTATATAGCACCTTTCATACACGGATGCAAATCAAAGTACAGAAAAGATATACATACAAACAAACGTCACACAAGGACCACGTCCTCTGGCTAATTAGGACAGTGGTGCAGCGGGAGCGGGACAGACCTGTCAGAACCACATCACCTACACAACTCAGGAGCGTCTGGCACCCCTCATAAATTATGGAGATGATAGAAGATAGATGCCCAGGGCCTGTTCTCCAATGACCAAGCTGATGCTGTGTGTACGTCCACTACGTATACATGTTTAAAAAGTACACATAACTAGGATACCCCGTATATCCTGTACATCCCATACAGGATATACGAGGAGAGGGCATATATCCTGTTTTTGTAGAGAGGGCGCAGGCTGTTCTCAAGCTATCAAATACAGCAATGGTGCAAAGTCAAAAAATAAAGAATACAGGTTGTTATTTGTTATTCTTATATACCAGATATCCATGGTGTCATTATTTACCCAACAAGGTAAAGTGTCATGGGGGCGCAGGTGCCATGATTCAAAATCAGAATCACTATGAGGTGCTGCCATAGTTTAAAAAAAAGGTTTGAAACTACTGATGCACAGTATCTAGTACCATTTGTCACAAAGCAGTGGCTAAAAATGTGCATAGATCTTGTCCACCCACGGCTGCAGAACTGAGCGTTAACTAAGGAAGGAGGACAAGGTTGCTGCTTTATCGACAACATTTGTCACTATGGATTCTTGCACGGAGAGGAACACAAAGGAAGTGAATTGAACAGAAACAACAGAGAGGCAAACTAAACTGTACAGTCGAATTAATTCTCTCTCATTTTGAATACGTGGGAAATGTTCAGAAACCTTCACTTTAATGACTGTTGGCTGCTGTATAAGCAGAGGGAAATACATAAAGGTGAATAAAAGGCTTCTGTCATGCTTATTCAACAAAGTGTGGCCACTCTCACACCGTGATTGTTCCAATTACTAGCTGTCGCAGGGGTGAAACTCTTTCTAATGTTCCACAGATCTCTATCTATTGTTAATCATCCTTGAAACTTTTATGTTCCCCTCTGAGCAACCACTGAGTAATTAGTTAAGTTATTTGAATAATTGCCCTGACTCAAACTGCAAGATTAAAGCGCCCACAAGGAAGATGACCACTGATGAGATACAAGACAATGGTGCTAATAAACAACAACAATGGGTTTTTCCCAGGTTCCCCCTAGAAAACAGACAAAAGAAAAAGTGTTGGAAAAACTTTTGTCTGTAATGAACTTAAGCAAACAGACTGCCTTGCTCCGAGTTGGTTTTCCTTTGGGAGGGCTGATGGGGAGTGTGTGTTTCTTTGGCAGACGGATGCTCAGGAGTTTCAGTGGAATAGCTCTCTTTCATATAACTTGTTGTCATCTTACACTCACATCATTCTTTAAAAATATAGTTCCCATTTATGAGATACCACAGCGCTACAGCCTTACCTTGCAAATTTATAAAGGACCCCATTCCTACCCATTTAATCTTAAAGCCCCTGAAAAGATTACATGTTGACACTTTCTCTGTGTATGGAATGACATGACATCATGTTGTACCCACTTCAAACCAGCCAGAAGCGCATAGACAGATATTATGTGAAACAGTAACAGTATAGACTGTTCCCTCTGCCTTCCTTCCTTCTAATTAACTTTTAGGGAACATAATGCCTGGTGCTTGCAAACACTTTGAAGCCGTCTTTTCAAGAGAAAAACTAATAATCTTAAAATTTAGTCATACTAAAATATTCACAACAAAATTAGAAACTCTTTTCAGTTGACCTCTTCACCTCAGTAGCAGCCAAGATGTTCAAACTACTGTTTGGGAAGTAATTGCAAAAATGATGAAATTAATAAAAGATGGGATCCTGAAGATGTGTGATGTCCTCATGGGAACACCTCTGTATTGCTGTTGCTTCATATTTTGGGATTTAAATAACCAGTATTTTATACATACCTTAAAAAGCATTTAAAAAAAGCTTACACGCATTAAAAAAGCTTACATCAAAGCGAGCAAGTCATCCTTTTACCTAACAAAAGTTCACAGTTGTTTCCCAGAAGACAATAACTGCATTGTTGTGATTTGCTGTTTCATTGAAGATACATGTGCGTGCTTTACCCCTGACATGGCTGGCCTGCCTTTTATATAATTAGATCAAAAAACAAATGTTAAACCCTCACATCAAAGACTCGTTTTGAAAAATCCATCTCTCCAATTGTGGCTGATTAGGGATCCTCCAGAGGCTGTAGGGAGGCAAACGTGTGCTGGGATGTAAATGAGATAGGCCTGCTCTGTTTTGCTGTATGGGAAAAGAGAGTGAGGAGGAGAATTAGAAACCAAGGTTCACTTCACTCTTTTTGCATTCCTCTCTCATCCTCTCCCTCACTCGGTGCACCTCAATATGCCTCCCTCCTCCCTCTAAAGTCTCTTCCCACTCAGTCTCTCTCTGTCTCCTACTCTTCTCCGCAGACTTCTTTGGAATTTGCCTGAACAAATTAATGCTTCAGCACCAGCAGGACTTAATCACTGGATGAACATGTGGGTGGCTGCTTGGCCTAGACAACGTTGGCTGACCACTGACCAAAATGTTGCTGGTTCCATCTGCTACACGGAAAGAAAAGAGCGGCTGGTGGAAACTGGTGGGTGGCCAATGCTGCATCATCGCTGAAGTGCTCTTGAACAAGGCACTGTAGCCAAACTGATCCAAGGGGGCTTCAGTGCAAATAACCCTGAATTACTATTTAATATAATGCATGAGTACTGGATGTGGGTGGATTAATTGACTGTTCGCTAAGCCCCACCTCCTCAGTTACTGTTGACATGGCCATGAAGGCATGCGTTTGCAGTGATAATGGTGCAAGATTTACCACTCAAAATTCAATACAGTTGGTCCTTGATTTCAGACAGAGGTGGACAAAAGAAGGTGTCTCATTTCAAGCTGTCATTCATTTTGTCAGATGAAATGACACTATAAGACTTAACTAACCGTAGCTCCTTGTTTTAAAACCAGAATCTTGTTAAAGAGGTCTTAAATGTGCTACATACAAAATATGTTGCTAAGGACTTGCTTAGTCCTAGTATCTCTGCGTTATTTTAGACTATAGTATTTCCAGTTCTGTTCCAACATCAAAACCACCTCAGAGAGACGCTGCTTCCTTTAAAAGCTGCAATCCATCACTGCAATGACAAAAAGCAACAATGTTAAATATGACTTATTCACTGGTGTTTGCTGCATTAACTTTATTTTTGCACACTTTTAAGCACTGGGAATAAATAACTGTGGCGCTAAAAATAGTCCCTAACATATGAGATGATATTAGTGTAATAGTGCCATGTATGTTCCCCACATTCATCTTCTGCTCACCATTTATAACAGTGGATTACAGGTCTCCTGCTCGCTGTGCAACTTGTCTTTGATGTCAGTGGGAGCAGAGTGGGAGAGAGTGATGCATGAAGGAACATAAATGAGAGAAAAAGTGTTTTTGTGAAATTGACCAGTGTTTTCCTACTAGCGTGTTGGCAGTGAGCCACAAACAAAGCTGTTCCAGACAAGGAACAATATTAATATCAGTGTTTTTGCAGCATAAATCATATTGTGGGGTAACAACAAGATGCAGCCCTTCCTTACTAATTAGGACACCACATTTTTGGTCTCTTTGTCCAAAAGAAATGTGGGTATGCATGCAGGAAATGAGGAATACAATCAAAACTAAACAGGAAAACACAAACTATTCCCACTATCCTCATTCTTAAGGGGATTGTTCATTTTTAAAGCTGCTCTAATTAATATGTTTGTATCAACAACATTGAATTATTACCCACCCTCAGTTCTACTGAGCGACTTTATTTACGGCCAGCAACTTTACTAATATGGTCTTCTCTCACTCTCTGGCTCTCGTCAGTGTCATTTTCAGCTGCAGCTGCCTTCAGTGTTAGGTTCAAGAATTGTATTTCACAGCTACCAAGCAGCACACAGGCAAAGTTAACAACAAGCTGGAGAACACACTCGAGCATTAAGCAGCTAAAGAGTCAGATATTCCCGAATATTCTCAGGAGTTGGTGGAAACCAAAGCAGAGCTAAATCCATGTTTGTAAAGAATCTTAAAGTGCTTTACATCACGCTTTCTGATCGACCAACAAGCTCTTTTTGATAAAACTGTACATTTATTTTTCTTGACCAGACTGGGACAAATTGTACAGCACTACATTGATTGGTGAATCAGACTGCAGTCAAACATACACTGATTGTGTGGTAGGACAGTAGTTGTTGAGGCAAGGTTTTTAAAAGAAAGATTCACAGCCACTGATGATAGAAATCAGATAATACAACCTGTGTTTGTCTGGTAGGTCAATCAGATAACTACAACTGTATAATTCAGTTTGATGTGTGGATAACAAGGGGGAAATGGTTTGTAAAACCACTTGACTGGCTTGTTCTTTAGCCTTGTATTTCCATTGGAAGTGACTTGTTAAAGAGCTGCAATTATGTCACTAACCTGGCCTTGCCTCACTTAAAATAACTTAATCAATCAAAAGCAGAAAAGATGATTATTACCTAGCAATAAGGAGCCATTATGTTGGCTAAGTCTGGACATTTATTACAAGATGGAGCATTCAATACAGCTTCAAAAAGAACCTTCCATTATAGAAAATATTAATTGCTGCTTGATAGGTGATTTTGCGCTTATGGGACATTTCCAGCAGGTCGATCATTTCCTTTGTGCATCATGTATGTATGCACATACTGAAGTGGCATAATGCGTAAAAACTTGCATGAGAAACTGGATGGTTCCAGAGACGATCGCTTTAGCTGCGATTGTTGATGCGTCGCCATACTCGGCTGATTAGCTTCTGGAAGGATGTGAACAAATGTGTCAGTATTCAGGTTGCTGTCAGTTTTAAACTAATAGGAGACAGTGCAGTGTGAGAACGGGTAGAATTCAGCACCTTCATCAGCTAGACAGAGACGTAAGCTGAACACTCATCTTTCAAGAAAAATGTCATACTTGTCTGTGAATGTCACTCTCCAATATGTTACTACTTTCCTGTGTTAAAGAATAAACTCCTCTCCTGCTTTTCTGTTTAAAGTTCATTACTTCATCTCTCACTTAACATATAGTGTGTGACTTTCATTACGGGTGTTGTGGATCACTCACACTCATTACTCAAATGTAATGTTAGTGAGCTTTAAGCCAATTCTGCTGGTGCAAGCACTCATTGCCATTCACCTTGGTGAAGAGCAGCGGGTAAATCACCATCCAATAGAACTTTTAATCCTTTGGAAGAATGTCGTGTGTGTACACCTTGACATCCATCTTTAAAGGCCACTCTTTGTACTTTTTGTTCCTCTGATTCTTATTAAATGCACACAATTAGAGAGCCATTAAACGTAATGAAATAAAGTGCATAGAGATGCCATTAGTCTGAGAGCTGGCGTGATTGAGTTGCACGTAAATCACAGTGCAGATTAAGTAGCATAGTGAGCGTTTCTACCATTAAAGTCAGGGATGTGCCGTCTTTGTTTTGTGGACGGCTATAAAACAATAGGGCACCTTGGCTGCACTGGGAGGCTCGCACCAAGAAACCACACATGATCACATTTTCAGCAATAGAGTTCTGGGGTGAATCTATAGACGATATTATTAGTAACAATTATTCATTATTTGAGGCAATGGCAGAATTCTAGCTGTCACTGACAAGTGTCTACATAGTTTCACACATTTATCCCAAGAAATGTATCGAAGACTGCAATTATTACCAATTTATATTTATTAGAACTAAACTACACATTTGATTGACATTTGCCCACCTACTTTATGAAAATCTTTTTTTGAATCCACCTCTAATGCATGTAGCATTTACTATAATGACTACTGCATATATAATAGCTATGTCTCAGGAATAATTTTATTGTTGCAATTTATGTCTGATTGACAAAGTTGGATGTCAGTTCAGTCATGAAACTTTCCCTTTCCAGCTCCACAAACATACATGAAAACTAACATATCTTTTAACAGCAACGATGCTACCGACTCAAGAAATACTAACCCACCGAGAGGCAGAGGAACACACTGTTCCAGGACAGGAGGGGAATCGACAAGATGGAGGGAGGAAGAAAACAGGAGGGAAAGAGCAAGAACGCAACTACATGAGAAGGATTACCTCAACATGGTTATACAGCAGGACCATTATCACCCTTGTTAGACTTTTCTGACTTTTATAGTCATAGAATAAAGGTCCTCATCTTACCCAAATAGCTGTGGCAGCCCTTTTTGTATGAGACATAAGTCGACAATAGCGGTACTGGGAATTTGCCATTTATATGAAGGATATTAGAAGAAATCTTCATAGTATTCAGATAACTGCTAAAGCCTGTTTTTGTACAGTATTTGCTGGATTAATGCATGCTTTTACCAATATGCTTTTTATATAGATTGTTAGGAGTATTTTTATAGGATTACTGGAAGCTCAAGGCAATGCTCGACGGAGAGAAAACGAAAGAAAAAAAAAGCACCAGTGCAATCCATGTTTTAAAAACATAGCGTTGACGTCCTAAAAGCTAGTACCAAAGGGTCCAAGCTGGATTTCTCAACTCTAAAATATAAAGATGCTTATGAGAAAACATGTGGAAGTAGCTGCTGTGCCTGTCTGTCTATCTGATAACAATGAATCATTCCAATAAAAACCACAGAAAAGAATCCCAATTTTTCCCCCTTCGGCTGCAGCAGAGCTTCATTTTAGCAGCGAGTAGATAATACATCATAGTTAATGTGTTGCGGACTTGCCCTCTTGAACTTCACCTAGAGTATATCATAGTCTTATCATCACAGATGCCTCATTCACTGGGACCAGCTGTATGTCCTTCTCTGAAAAATGTATATTTCATCACCTGCAAAGATAAATCACGAAGCAAGTAATTCTCATCTCTACCCAGAATGCAACGCACAGCTTTGCAGTGAAAAGGCTGCATGCACTGATAGGCCCTTGCATGACTGTTCAGTGTTCAGTGAGTACGATCATATGGGCATGTTAACACCAACATAAACGGGAAGTGTTAACATGCTCATGGAGATGAAAGCCCATCTTTGCCCAAGTGAGAGACAGCACAAAAAGTATCCGTCACTGCTAATCTTCTGCTTGTCCATGCAAGGCAAAGCTTCAAAAACACTTCATCTAACCAGTGAGTCAAATCCTTCGGCCTGTGGGTCTGTATAGGGGTGTGCGCATGCATGTATGTTATGTGTGAAGCAGGCACACATCCTTTAAAATGCACACAAGAAGTGTGTGTGTGCTAGTGAGCTGCCAATTCAAGCTCGAGTATGAGCAAAGTGAGGAAGCAGTGTTTTAACTTCACAAACACTGATTTTCTACTGTGCACTCAGTGAACGTGTTGACTTCTATTTCTGAGCATGGTCCACTGCAAGGAGAGCCATGCATATGTCCTCGCTACAATGTCAGTGTCTCTCCAAGGTGGGGTCCTTGGTGAGGCCAAACAAGCATACAAGCAGCGCAGGATTACATGCATCCATTGAGGGTTAGCCCAAATAGGGTCATGGACAGGACATGGCAGCACCAAGGGGTGCCTCCTGTAGATAGCCAATATCTCACCCCCTCCACGGGGGTATTGGGCGCTGTGATACCCAGGGAGGGGAGACAGGCCGCTTTGAAGTCTATCGTCAACCAGAAACCACAGGGAGGTTGGACTGTTGGACTGACTAGAAAGAATACAGACATGGCAAACAGCCGTTTCCACAAAATAAAATTCCTTTATGGCTTTATCTGTTTGCCACATTTCATTTCTACACTACAAAACTTAATTTTCTCACATCCCTTCTGGCGTAACCTAATTTTTTGTTCTTTTGTCAGCTGCAAAGGAGTTTCAATAGAGTGACCATTAACTGAAGCTTTCAGGAAAACTTAGGGAAGGCCAAACAGTCCTTGGCAGTGCCTCCACGTTACAGTGTGCCTTATCTAATTAAATCAGAACTTGATAGACAGCAGAGCAAGTAAAATATCCTTTTTCAGAGTTATGCACATGAGAAATGTCTCCATGAATATTCCAGTCCTGGTGTCATTCCTTCTCTTGGCCTACCTCTCTCCAGAGGAACTCCCATTAGAACTCTCATATAGTTCCAAGGCCAAAATATCAGTGGTACAATTATGTCTCTCACTAATGAGGGAAAACTATTCGTTGGTAACCTCTAATTAAATGTGAAACATTCCTTTTTTACAGCACAGGGTCAAATGAAACTGCACACAAGAACACGGTCAGGTAGGTGTGCTCAGCACTCAACATACATGAAGTTTATGAAATAATTACATTATATCCAAGTGCAGTGCATGTTGGCTGTTTGGTTCTTCCAACGCATGTAAATGGTAAACAATGACTTGAGGAAATATGAGACACTGAAATGATCAAAGATTTTGGAAATTATGTGGCTCTTAGAATTTTCGACCGTAAAATACTTTTTTTTAATGTCTCGTCTCCGAGGAGGCATTTTTAAGCAAATGATTTTCAGAGATTGAAAAGAAAAGCAATTGCTAATGTGCTAAAAGGATAAGTAATAAAAGAAATACTGTATGAGCAACATGTAAAAGGTGGAACATCTGTGCTTCTACTGATATCTTTAGATTATTATGTAGTTATCCTCACCTTGCAGGCTGAAAATGGTCTACTTAGGTAGGTAAATGCTAGCTCTATTTAGATTAGTGCTGTGCAAGATCATAATGTTTCCCATCCAGATCAAACTGGTTCCATGCATATGCCAACAGGCCATTGGTATACACATTGGAAAATGCTATTTCTATTAGATTTAGTCACACTCCTGTGGTTTGCCCCCCTGCTTTGTAGCAGTGTTTGCACTTTGTCCTAATAGAGCAAAAAGAGCACTCCTTGTCTGAGCAATTTAAAAAAGCAATTTGTTCTCTTTCTCCCTCTGTTTGCTTTTACTGTGTTCTGGCCCAGTGCACTGGGAGCAAGCTATCCTTACATAAATTACTCCTAGTGCCTATGAAAATGTCAACAAGATGTGGCTAACACCCCTCCTTCCATGATGGTGTTTGAGAGAGGAAAAAAAATATGTGTGTGAGCGACCATGCAGATGTCACAACCACGCAAAGTGCATGCATGAGTGTCTCTGATATCATTGCATGTGTCTCCAGTGCGAGAGTGTGTGTGGGTGAATGTGTCAGGCGTCAGGTTGGGGGACAGCAGGGTGGCCCGCCAGCTGCTGACGAGGATGGATGGATGAATGTGAACATCTCTTTCACGCTCCTTTCACAGCGACTGGGCTGATTCATCTGTCTGAGATGCTGTTGTCATTTTGCTTGTCTGATGTGCACTCTGACTCCCACTGATGGATTATTCTGAGGCCCTCTCCTGTCTATGACTCTGTCTGCATGTGTCCCATGGTCATCTCTGAAAAGGCTGCTCTTGCTGTGTGTATGGGTGCATAAATGCGCTTTTGTCACCATGAGTGGACATCCAGCTTCTCCTGCAATTGTATTTTCATTGAGACAAGTGGTGTTTTTCAAAAACAAGTGCGGAAAAACAAGTGCAGAAATGCGGCCTCATGCTGCTCATGCCCACTACAAATGGTTCCACTCTGCAGGCGGGTACCTTCTAGCTCCTGTCACCTGCTGTTTTCTCCCGCAAACTGCCTCTTAAGCACCCTTTTATCTGCCGCCATCATTTAAGCGGGCACTCATACACAAATAAACCCTCTTTCACACTTTGTTTCACTTTTTTAAATCCTGTGCCATTGAAAGACAAAAGGCCAATGTGAAAAAAGAATGAAAAACAGCAACATGGTCTTTCTTTACCTGATCAGTCTTGAAATCTACCTGGTGTTTTATGTATACTCTGTCATGTTTGTTTTTCACCCTGTTACACCGATGTGGGATACAGCAGTTGAGCAGATAAGATGTGACAGTAGTGGAAAAGGAAGCCAATTAGAGTAGACCGTTCGCCAGGTTTGGAGTAAAGCAAGTATTGCTTTTCCCCTGTGAAACATCCCCCTCGACTCAGGCCCAAACATGGATTACATTCAGCTGATACCTACTCACACAATTGGCTGAAACAACAACAGAAAGAGTGATTGTCCTGGGATTTAACATCTTGTCACATATACAAATACTGTAATGGGCTGAGTAATACTGTAATGTAAGTAAGGAGTAAGGAAAGGGGGCTCTGTACCTGTGTGTGTGCATGACTGGCAGTAAGTATGGGGCTTTTATCACAAGGTGACAACACTACATGGCACAGTATGCTTTATAAAGGCAGGTCTAGTGTTAGAGCTGTGAGTTCAGCACCAAGGACAGCTCCTACAGTCCCATTAAGGAACCTTGGCTCTGACTCGTACCAAGCCTCATGTTTAGGAAAAGCTTCTGGGTAGAAATTTCAACTTTAAGTTGAAAGACAGTTTCATTCAGGTTGATGAAATAGAAAACTTATTTGTATGGCTTTAGGATTGTTTTGGCCATTTTACATTAAAAAGCAACACATTGAAATATCAGCAAAAAAGAACAAAATGTTTCCAACATTGTAAATATTTTAATTAAAGTGAATTATTAAGTGAACACATGCTAACAATTAAAGTTTTTTTTTTAAATTCACCTTCTGTGGTAATGCAGAATCATGTTTCCTGGTGGAAACAACTCATATTCAGAATACAAAAGACAGGATACATCACATCACTCAGAACTCACTAACCAGACAACTTATATTTGATTACAAGCTATTATATGCATGGAAACATCACATACCGGTTTTAGGAGACCTGGATATGATAGCTGGATACAGTAGCATGTAAACACCATCATCCAGGTTTCTGGTCAGTTAAAATAATTGAAAATTGAAGTAATTTAGAGCATACATTTTTATTTCCTTTTGTTCTTTACCAGTGATTAGACAGAGTGGTGAATGCAGCAGAGCCAGTAGCCTAACTGTGTTCATTCCTCCTGTTAACTGTCTGTACTTAAATACATAATTAAGTGGGAACATGAAAGAAACATGAATAGTGACGTCAACAACAAGGTCTCTTGTGTTCCATGTCATATCCCCAATATGATCCAAATCAGGATGAACGCTGGGATTATCGTGTGGATACAAATATACTTAAGGATTGCAGACAATCCACTTTATCCATAAAAATGACATGGTTTAATAAAACCAAAGACACTTGACTAGAATGTTTTGTTATTTTTGATAATGTGTCACAGAATAGTGAAGGGTAATCCATTTTAACTGCTGCAACTTGCTAACAGTTAAAACACAAAATCTCTCTTGCTTGTAGAATATAATACCATTTAATTATAACCTTGTAAGCCTTACAGTTGCTGATCACTTTCTTTGCCTAACCATATGACACAGATATGGATATGAGGGAGGACGTTCTCTACATCATCACCATCTTCCTGGCAGGTTTAATGCCTCATTTGATTGGGACGCATGCAGCATGCGACATCTCAATCAGTAGAATTGAAGGAGGAGAATAAAACACATTTCCTTAAACAAAGAGAATGTAATTCCCATGTATTAGTGAGAAATAGGCCGGATGTTTTGGCTTCCATATGATGGCAGAGGATTGAAAAGAGACATCAGCAGCAAAATATAGCAGAGACTGACACCACAAGCTCTTTTCTTAGACAAGAGTTGTAATTACAGTCTTATCTACTTTTTCTAAGCAATTAGTGAAATGGAGGGGAACACACACACACACACACACACACACACAAAACATAATCACCAGAGGGTCAGAGAGGCTGTGTGTGAGTTGTTCTGTCTCTAGCTGATTGTGTGCGTGTCTTTGTGTGAGAATGATTTAGCCTGTCTGACCACAGACGTAGCAGGCAACTAAATAACAGAATGATGTCCTGCACAAGCTCTCTCAAATTACTCTTCTAATTGAGCTGGTGGGGACAGGGGCCACTGATGACTGTCCCAAAGGGAGGAAAGGATACATAACCCCAGTGCACCCTCCTTCACCCTCACAGCCAGACACACCACACTGGTAAAAAAAATACATCCTACAATGGCCTCCAGTGTTTGTCCAGTGAGCAGAGGAAAGTAATATATGGGTACTTAATATTCTTACAAGTGCATTGCATCATTATTAGAACAAAGTGTACAAACATACAAATATAAAGGCACTTACTTCCTAGAGTAATTAGAACTAGACAGCTGGCTGGATATTATAACTTCTGTATATTATTGTATGTATATTTTATTTAGCTCAACTGCGGAGAGAATCAAAGCCTGTAAGCGAGTCCAACAGTTGCTTATTTGCACATCTAGCAGTTGTGGAGAAACATTAGAATTAATTGGGGGTCGTGTTTCTGGCCACCTGGTGAATGCTAGTCCAATATTTACTCTGCTTTTAGCTCTGTCTTTGGTCTCCACCAGCACCTGCACTCTTTAGCTCCACTGTGTTCACCAGCTTGTTGCTGGTAACTGTGTCTGTCTGCAGTTTGATGCTGAGCAGATACAATAGTGAAAACAGCTGCCTGCTGTGGCTGAAGACGACGCTACGAGAGTGTTGAGAGTGACCCAAAACAGTCTAGTTTATGTAAAGTGTCCCCATTCACATTAATTTCAAACACTGTTATTATAAAAATGTCAATCATAGCCACTTTAAGTTTTGTCTTTGAGCTTGTCCAACTTAAAATGTCTTCTTCTGTTACTCCAAGTTAGAGTTACTTAAATGTAAATGTATAACTTTACATTGCTAGAACTTTGAATTGTTATTCTTACTCTGAGTTAATGTTAATGTAACTCGTGGTAAATTAACCACTTAAAATGTCTGGTTTTTCAATTGGCTATGCTTTCTACTTGCATTAATTTTGATTGAACAGCATTATTCATCATGAGCTACTGTATGTGACTCATCTATGAAACATATATATTTTTGTATTTTAAGTAAGACTGAACTTCTGATTTTGAGTTCAGAAAGTAAAAACTAAGCAATTGAAGTTGACGTGACGTGAAAATGACAAGCTGATCTAATTCCATCCATGCAATGACTAAGGAAGAGTTTCTTTAGCTTGACCAGTCATATCCTTTTCCCTGGTGGGCTTTTAATTTGAAATATCATTGAGTGTCACTTAACTGCGCTTCAAAAATTGGCAAAGTAGAAGTGAATAGTGGAATAATTGCTAAATGAAGATTGTAAAATAGAATCTCAGAGCAGCAGACTGAGTACGACGAGACTGTTCTGCTGTACTGACAGAATTACTGCTGTGGAAATGTACATTACAGTATGTTGAATTAGCAAGTGAGTCATTAGAGTCAGCCTTTATTGAATACTTGCTTTCAGTTGAGAATGAACACTTACATTATGCATTAGAAAAAAAAATTCTGTGCCAGAATAAAACATTGTGCAAGGTGACACATTCTCTTGCTTTCTGTGGACCCCAAAGATCTCTTCTCCATTTAAAAAAAATAAATTCCTTACATCCCTCTTTTTTCTATCCAAGCTATTCAGAGTCTGCTGGTACTTTCCCATGTTCCTGAGCACATCTCTTTGGTCAAGAGATTAAGTGTTCTTTTCATCACTCAAACGCATAATTTCTACTGACAAAGAGCGAAATTTCAGCCGAGCAGAGGAATGGCCTCCGCTTTATGATCGACTATCCATTTCTAAAGGAGGCAAAGCTAAGAAGCCTTATTCAGAAGATCAAGAGCTGTCAGATCAGATGAGAGGAAACATGCTAATTGGACAATGCCAGCTCGTAGCAAAGAAATATTTCCGAATGTTTCCTGTCTTGTAAACTAACATTTGAAAGGCCTGATAACAGAGTGTAAGGAAACGGTGTTCCAGTTATGTATAGTCTGCCAACAGCGTCGTTTTTACTTTATTTTTTTCATTTTATCTTTCCTATTTCCAAGCTACACATGCATTAGTTTGTGACATTCACATCTAACTGAGGGAGAACTAACCCAGGCAACCGCACGCACCGGGGACCAGCGGGGACTTTTAAGGTTCACTGAGCAGGTGCATAAATGAGCCTGAGCTCTTCATGTAAGTGTGTATATGTGTATGGGAAGGACAACTAGGAAAAGGCGAGCGTCTGTCTGTCTCCTGGGTACTGATGTGTGTGCTAACCACTGCCGGCATTTCCCCTCACTTCCAATCGCGGCTCAGGTAATTGGATCCCCCCCGCTGAGCGAACAGCGTCCTTCTGCGACACAGAGGAGTGTGTGTTTACATCGCCACATGTCGGTCAGTCGGGTGGCCTTAACGCGAGTCGGAAAAGGTGTTTGGCTCGTCTCTCAGAATGCAGCAGACTGTGGAGATGATTACCTGCAATGATAGCGCCTCGGCTGTTGACTCCACACAACAGGGGAGGAAGCCACAGCTGAACCAAAGCGAGAGTCGCAGCCAACACTTGGCAGGCAACGGCTCGGCTTGCTTTAAATAAAAGTAGCAGCATCTAAGTCTGTATTTTCAAGGTACTTTAGTGGATAAAGTTAAACGTATTGCTAAACTATGCTAGTATATAAATATATACATCTGAAAACGCTTCATATAGAAAAGCAGGAAGCAGACACGTATAGGTGACTTCTGCGAAGGTTTTCATGAAGGAAAACTGCTATTATCTTTCGTTCTTTTAAATACATGCTGCAAAAGAAGAATCCTTTGTGAGCCTCTTCTGGATCATCCTGCGCTTCATTACAGGTGATGAAATTTGCAATTACTTTACTATGATTTGTATCTCAAGTTAAATTGGCCATCTCTTGCTACAAGCTGAGAGCAAGTCAACTTATTGTTTATCTAACAAGCCCTGCTGTATCAATTACAACACTTTCTCACAATAATAGCTTCTAATCTCTCCAACAATGGGAAATAACTTATCAAAGTACACCTAAGGGTATCTCTTCTGCCAAATGGTGTGTAGCTACAAAGATCTATGGATTTATGCCTTTAGCTATTTTGTATCTAAGAAAGCTCAGATAGAAAATGAACAGATGCAAGAGACACCTATTTCTCATTGGCTGTTATCACGTTAACTCTCACTCTGTGTGATTCACGTGTACGATTGTTGAATAACATGGGTGAGAAATGCATCATGGGAGAGTCCCAACAGACTATGTGCAGCACATTCACACTGAACTCATTTTGAGAAAGGGCTGTGAAGTCTTGTCAAAGAGAAGGACACTGTTAAATTACCTCCTGAACATCACAAATGACTGATATATATATATATATATATAT
>JAVQJL010092578.1:0-35000 GCA_036024295.1 Nannoperca obscura
CCCGACCGGGTTTGGGGTTTTTTTTTTCCCCTGTGGGTTTTTCCTACCCCTAACCAAAACATAATAATGCCACAACCCCCCCCCCCCCCCCCCCCCCCCGACCTCTGACCTCAGCCTCACCCCACGGAAGACACTTTAGCTCATGCTGAATGTCACTGCAGTGGAAACACACTGAGGACAACAATTTCATCCCCAGTTGAAAACACAAACTACATCTTCCCGGTCAGCTGGTTTAAATCCACAGCCTCCTCTTTTTACACAAGGTTTACCTGAAACATCATACATCTCTGATTCTGCCTCTCCGGGGACCTGTATCCACACACAGACACACACAGTCAGTTTTCCACCTTTTGATATTTCACCCTGCACATAAAAAAGTCTTCACGGACGTCCAAACCAGAGTGACACAAACAAATGTGCTTCCACACCTCCTTGGGGTCGAGCTCAAGTCTCTCCTCCTCTCTTTCAGCCTCCTCGACCGCCTCGTGCTCTCTTTCTTTTTCAGAGTCGGTGGACTCGGGCCCTCTCTTACCGGACTGCAGCTCCGAGCCCGAGACAGCCGTGATGGTCGCAGCCCGTCTCCATAGAAACTCCACCTCTTCAGGCAAGACTACAGGGCAAGAAATAACCTTGGGGGTTATTTTTCGAAAAGGTTATTTGAGTCACGTCCTTTAACAAAGTTTCAAAAATTAAAGGTGACGGGTGTTACACTTTAATTAATAAGTCATTATAAGACATCACCATCAATAAAAATATGATATCGCTGAGAAGATTAGCAGCCTATATGAATTCACACTTCACTGGGTTGTATTTCACAGGAAACCTGCTGGACTGCTTTATAACATAATGATTAACATAATTGAAGGAATAGTAACTATACTATATATAATTATATACAGTATATTGCATAGTTTAAATTGTGTTTTGATGGGAACGACACACACAAATTCGTTTTATATATTTTTGTTCTGTTACTAATAACATTGTCAATGGCTCTGTTCTATTCAAGTGTCAGTGAGTCAGCATGGACAATAACAGCGCTCTGAAACTGAAGCAGCTAAATGGAATTTAACCATCATTAATTGCATTATTTACACATAATTTCCAGCACGGCTCCACCCAACTTCAACCTGACTATTCAGCCAGAGTAACATAAAAGACCTGTGTGTGTGTGTGTGTGTGTGTGTGTGAGTGAGGCGTGTTACTGACAGTTGCAGGGGTTGTTGAGGAGCTCAGCAGCAGAGGGCAGAGGAGAAGGCGGCCGGAAAAACTGACGCCTGGCCTCGATCAGAGGGTCGTCGATCCGCTGCTGCAGCTCCTCCTGGGGGATCTGCGTCTCCGGGTCGAAGAAGAGCAGCTGCCTCTTCCTCTTCCTCTTCCTCGGCTCCACCTCTGGAGGAGTCACGTCCTGCGCACGGGAGGGGTGTTGTCAAGCACATTTACCACAACTTTTCTATCAAATGTAGCTTTGGCGCCACTTTATAATAAAGCAACGTCTATTGTGTTTATACATTGTAACTAACGAGATTATTAACATCATTTATCAATAAATACATTACTAATGCTTTATAGATCACTTGAATAAACATGAATAAGAACAACTTTAGGGTTGCCAGGTTGTGTTTATCCTCCTTCAGCTTGACATTTGCTTTGTATAGCTCTTTCATTCATCAGGGAACCCCTCAAATTGATCTTTAAACCACTGCACCACAATCCATTTAATAACAACGTATTAAAAACTACAAGTGCAGGCTCGATGGACTTTAAACAACCATTATTCATTATTTATTATCATTCATACCTGCAGACTTTACAGGTATTTAGAAAATAAAGTTCCTGGCCCTTGACTTAAATTTTTAAAACATCGGAGTATGGACCTGTATGTTCTCTGTATCGGATACATTCTCGTTAACATTGTTAAATATGTTTTTCGTATCTGTTTGTCTCTTTCCAGAGTGTTTGTTCCATTAAAAACAAAAAGAGGGAGTTGCTGATACAAGTGTGAGATAAATGTTTAAATGTGCTCTATTCTCTTTTTGTACACCAGTAAAAATGAATGTTTCACAACCTGGAAACCCATAAGTTGTTGTTTATTTATTCAACCAATACTAAAGTTAGTCACAACCCCTTTATTCTGTCCTTTGAACAATAACCACACAAGGTGGCACCTCGATCTGCAGAGCTGGTCTTGCACGTTCCCTTGCTGCAGATGGTGGGGAGGGGAGGGCGGGCACATGGTCGGGGGTCATCTGGTCTGCGGGGGGTCCAGGCTTTTCCACGGACAGGACCGGCTCCTCCGGAGGCAACACAATGGCGTCTTCACTGGAGAGAGTGGTGGGATGTAATCTAGACAGAGGTAGAAACACAGTCAGCGCTGTGTGTGTGGATCTGCTTGTGCCGATGTTTCCACGTGCATCTGGATAATTTACTCAATAGTGGATCCTGTTCTCTCTTTCTCTAGGTCTCCCTCTCCTGGAGCCACCTCTTCTCTCTGCACCTCCAGATCTCCTGTTAGAAAAGGTTAAAGCAAGGAAGGTTAACTTATCGTCACTCTCTGTCTCACAAGAGGACGGAGCTCCGAGTTCGTTTTTCACACACCTTCTGGGAAGTGATCCATTTGGGCCAAGAGGAAGTCAATAGTGTCTGGATGCTGGTCGACGAGCTCCTCGCCCTCAAACTAGCAGAGAGAAGAAGAAAAAGAGAGAAACGGGTGAAGGTGAAGACCTGTAGGAAGTTTGATACAAAAACGTGACAGCTTCTGTTGACAGTCGTACCTCTGCAGGAGGGATACCGACGGGCTCCGTCTCTCTCAGAGTAATTGTGTCTGGAGATGCAGTTATGCCTGGGGGGGGGGGGGATAAAAAAAAGCCACTCTTTCAACAGCTTCTCAAGCCAGTGAAACCAGCAGGAGAAGATACAACTAATCAAGCTACAATTCAAGTGCTGTGTTCTGGTACACATCACCTCCTGACACCGCGGCATCCTCCTCCGCCGATCAGGAGGATGTTGTTGACGGCAGCTCGCCCCGCCCTGACCTACAGGACCTCTCTGCTATGACATGCTGTACATTTCTGGACACGTTTTGATGTGTCTTTCTGTAAAGCTGCACAGCTGACATGTAATTCAACCTGATAATGATATAATAAGGACCAGCCTTGTGTTTTCTCTTGTACTGGAATGTAGATTTTTTAAACCTTTGAGTATATTTTTACACAGAAGTCATTTTCTCCACATTAACTTCACAAGCCTTAAAGGCGAAGCCCTATGATTTACTATTACACTTATAGTTACACTAATACATTAATAAAGTGAGGGGACTTAAAAATACACAGACTGGAAAAGTATAATGAACATCTGGCCGGGGTTATCCTGACTTTGGGTCTCTGGTATGGGTCAATTTTCACAAATGATCGATCCTACAATTCCCATAATAAAACTTGATAGCTGATCTTCTGCCTGGAGACGTCTTGTATATATTTTCGATAATTTTTCGATAAAAAGTCGGTGGCGTTTAATGATCAGCTTGATGTGCATTTTGCTGTACTTATTAAACTGTTAAAAGATGTGTTTTAGCCCTTGTTAAGTAATATTCCTCAGGCCATGTAGTTGCCTGTTAACTGCGTTTTATTCCATTTATTGATTTGTTTGTCAGTGAATTCATTCATCATTACAAGAGCTAATTTTTGTTATTTTGGCTTCTACAGTACATTCTGTTTCCTGCTGCTGCAATGACCCAGTGCCCTGAAGAGATCATTATGTTCATGTCATTATGGCACATCAAGTCATCCTACCGTTCTCTAGTGCAGCAGCAGCAGCAGCAGCAGCAGCAGCCGCAGCAGGACTGGCCGGTTTCGGGTGCTCAGGAGAGGTTCCTCTCAGATACACCTGACCCATCTGAGAGACACAGAACAGCCAGAGGACACTTATTTTTATCAGTACAAATATTTAGATCATATTCTCTTTCACCTTCATTTACAAGTGTGTGCTTCTAAGTGTTTACATTTCTTGCCTTACTTTGGTATTGGGTACCTGAATCAGTGAATTGGGACTGGACATGGCTTCCTGCATGTACATCACTCCGAATAAAGGGTCTGTGGCTCCTTCTGTCTCCCCCAGGAGAGCCAGAGCATCGGGGAAGTCCAGAGCTTGTCTGGGAGAAAACAAGAGGCAAAGAATCAGTTGTTTTGTGTGTTTGTAAGTGCAGGCAGTTGTTGAGCACCTGTACTCACCTGCTGTGGTCATCCAAATCAATTTTCTGGGACGTCTTCTGCTTGACCAGCCGGCCCACGACGGACTGAAGTTCCTCTGGAATGACACGAGGTCAAAAACAAGTGCTCTTGTCTCAGCATCTCTTTCCTCCCACCCGTTAACCGTTTCTTACCCAGGAGAATCACACACTGCCGGTGGTAGACGACGACGACGCCATACTGGAGCTGGGAGGAGAGGTAGAGGGAGAAGCGAGGCCGCGGGAGATCAGGACGAGGCGGCGGGATCTGGTCCAGCACGTAGTTCATGATGTCATCGCTGTATAGACATTAACTTTATTGTGACTGGACGGGTCACAGATCAGCCAATTATAAATGTGTGACAGACAATGATGAGAATCACTTCTTACCATGTGCTCTTCACGTTCACTTTCAGGAAATCCCGGCGAGGAACTCTGATGCCTTTTGTGGCAACCAGCCTGAAAAGGCCACAGATCACTCATATAATGTTGTTTAGTCTTTAAGTAATCTAGAACCTCTGAAACCAGTTAGATGTGCGCCACCAGCTGGCTCTGGTGAAACTACACCCTCAATCTCGCACACGCAAACACACACACCTCCTGTATGATGTACAGGATGGTGGCCTGTATGTTTGTAACAGATTTCTTAATTTGAGAGGGACCACTTATAATAAATATACATTTAAATCTGATGTATTATACAGAAATACAGATAAAAGCAAATTTTCATCCTCAATCCTCGAGCAGGAGAACAAAAGTATTAACAGAGCTCTTGTGCACATATCTTATAGTAACTTAAATCTTAGTCTGTAATTATAACTATAGCTCAGCAATTAAACCACCCCCTCCAAAAAAAAACTCAGATTTTCTCTCAGCAGCACACAAAATGATTACATAACCATATTATTATCATTAAAGTGGCCCTGAGGGAGAAGCCTTCCTACCCAAAACACAACCCTCTCTGAGACAGCTGGTAGCCAACAAAGCTGAAGTTTTATAAAGTTCACTTTGGTAGCTGTATTCATGTGGTTGAACACTGATATTTTTGCCAATTCATTTGTGCTCTCTAAGATGGATTTCCGTGCAAAAATCTTGCTTCACATGAATAAACTAAGAGCTTCATCCCCTTTATATGACTATAGTAACTACTCATTTGTGTTTTGAGCCTTAATTACTCAACGTCTTGCAGGTTATTCTTCTGTTTTAATTTCTTTCTTTTTTTTTCCTCAAATCTTTATATTCACATTTATTTTAAACCAAACCACGGCCATGTGAACGAAGCAGATTTGAACTTGGAATTTGAATTGGAAAAATGAAGTAACATAAGATAAATGTACTCGTACATACATACTACAAGCCTACATGCATTTTTTTTGGCCTTATGTGACCTTTGACCTCAACTTCAAAGCTGTTGTCTTCTGTAAAGGGGACTTCAAAGAGCTTTGTTATCTTTGCCACTGATGCACCTGCACTCTGCTCTCTGAGTTTCAGTACTTCACATTCATTTAGCTGTTTGACCACTTCATTGAAAAGTAGCTTTAATGCTCTGTGTACATCAGACTACATCAAGGTTGGGTCATAAAATACAACTGAAGTGAGCTTAATGTTTGAACATTTGAAGTATTTCTGCAAATTAACAGAAGTCCAGTCTCTAAATAGAGGTCTAAAAAAACCAAACCTCATAATCAATCACAAACACAATCCAGATTGATCGATTTCTCATTAATAATGGGATAATAATACAATTAACACCCCATAACGGAAAGTAACTAAGTATATTTACTCAAGTACAGTATTATTAAGGTACTTGAGTATTTTAATTTAATGCTACTCTACTACATTACTACGAGGGAAAAAAACATTTGACTCCAGTACATTTATCTGACAGGTGTAGATACTTGTTACTTTACAGATGGAGAATTTAAAAACCTATTAGATTATAAAATACAAAGTATTGTTATACAGTACATGAAACTACCCAACAGCAGATAAAATGAGTAAAACTAGCACAGCCAGGTATTTTTAAATGCTGCCCACAAGTTGCTTAGTGATTAAACATCTTCGATACAAAAGGATATTTTGCTGATCAAACTTGGAAAGCAGGACTTCTACTTGTAACGGGGCATTTTTAAGTTGTGGTACAACTGCTACTTAAATAAAATGTCTGAATACTTGTTCCTCGACTGTTAACTCCCCAGTGACAGAAACTTAGGCGGTCACTTCACTGCAGCTGAACTGTGAATCGATTTTTAAAAGAGTCAGAGAATATTTCTACTCACCAGATTGTAGAAAAACATCCTGTATGTCGCTTTAAAACTGTGGGGTAGTAAAACATTTTAGCCACTCTTTCACACAAAAAAAAAAATCAGTTCACTGGTAAAAGCTGCTAAATGAGGTAAGTCTTCTCCGGAGTAGGTTCACTCCACTGTGTGTTAGAAGATGAATGTTTGTCACTTTGTTTATTTTAGTTTGAGACAAGCTGATTGGTCAGTCCCACTGAGAGCAACTCAAAACAAAGCGCAGTCCTCGTCCCATTAGTTGCAAGAAGACATGTCATTTAATGAGAATAGAAAAAATAGATTTATGTCATTTGTTCACTCTAAAAGAAAATAAAGGCTGAATGAAATTGTACTCTGCAATACAAATACAATCTTATCAGATGTTTTAATTACATAAAACATGATTTAATGATGATTTTTTTAATAACCATTCATCTTCTTCATGGCTTGTGTTGTTTCACAGAAGAGCAGATGCAGTAGCTGTGGTTCATTAAAGAGATTGACATTTTATTCGGATGCACGTTGTGGATAAAATGAGACAAATCAGGAAACAAGTTCATATAAAATAAAAGCAACAAAAACGGCTGTAATAAAAATCCTATTCAACTTAAAAAACTAAAGTTACAGAGCTAGCTAGGAAGTTACAGTGTTAAAATGGCTCCTCTAAGTTTCCTACAGATCCACGATGGCTGCGGATCACAGCAGTCTTCCTCTGCACTCCGTCGATCCACAGCAGCAAAGCAGCACTTTCCCCTCCACGCTGCCCACCTCATAGTTGTAGTCCCAGGTCAGCTCTGTGCCGGCCCGGATCCGCCTGCACGAGGACACAAGCAGGCAAGTGAGCGCAGGACAAGAGCTCATGAATATGTTCACATTAATATAGCGCATTGATTACTACATTAATAGCTGCAGTCTCCTGGAAAAAGCTGGAGTTGTTCCTGTATAATGAAACGTCACTGTTGACGCTGCGAAACGCCACTTTTTAAGTGGATGTGGTGACTTTGTGAATATTTACACATCCAGCAGTTATGGAGCAACATGGAGGCGTGTTTCTGTTCACCTGCTGAATGTAAGTCAAATATTCACTCTCTTTTAGCTTTTGGTCTCCACAAACTCATTAGATAAATATCTAATATCTTTAAATGCTGTTAAATGCTTCACTATGTTCACCAGTTAGTCACCAATTGTGTCAGGTAGTGTTCAGACTTCAATACTCACTTGCTGGCAAAGAATGCCACCCAGGGAAACCGCAAGTCATGCGTGTCCACAAACACATTCTGGACAAAAAGGTTGGGGCTGCAGCTGTGCTGTAATGCGGAGAACAGACAGAGACGATAAAATAAAAGAGAATTTAAGCGACATAAAATGTTTACACACCGAGGTCCTGTAGCTCACACACTTACGTTGAGGTAACGCCCAAGGTTTCCCTCCAACTTGGCATCAATGATGTAGCAGGACTCTTCGCCGTCGAAGAACAGGCGGGTGTTTTTGTGAGGGTTTTCCCCGCCTCCTCCAGTGTGTCCCTGCTGTCCTGTTTTCCCTCCCTGACCTCCCGGCCCTCCCCCGCCTCCAGGTGCGCCCGTTTTTACCATCATCCCGTGACTGCTCTTCAGGGCAATGCCTCGAGTGGATTTCACTGCTACCTGCTTCTTAGTCACGCCTGAGCCAGAACAGCAGCAACAGGAGCGAGCAAGCGAGAGAAAAACAATGAAACGTGAAAACGGTCTCACATTCAAGTATTTTCACATCCTTCTTCCTCTCCTCTTCTTACCCGGGGTGACTTTCTCTCTCTCCTTGTTGTCATCGGATCCAGAGCTGATGGTCTGAACGTCGTCGCTGTCAGAGAGAGTCATCACATCCTGCTTCTTCCCCGTTTCTGACTTCACTTGACTGCAAGAACCACTAAATTAATCTTCACAGCAACTTTAGGTGATATTTTTGATCCCTGACATGTCAAATTATTGTTAAATGAAATATGTTTAAAATCAGGAAAAACTATATTTTGTCCAACACACCTCTTGATGTCTCCAGATTCCTGAAAACAGAAGAGGAAGGGTTATCAATCATTACGCAAGTAATACAAAATCTCCTTAAATAATACTCCTTTTACTATTAATCCTTTCATAAAAGATAACATTTCTAACATGAGAGTTCTGCAATTCTTTTAAAAAGACTGTGCACACAAAGCTCAGATTAATTGAATTATTTTTACTTGATCTCCTCTGTACTCACTTTCTTCAGCCCCTGGGTGGTAAGCCACAAAGCCACTTTGCTTTTCCCCGTCTCTTCAGGCATAGACGGTGGCTTCTCGTCATTGGCTCCTCTGGCTGACGCACTCAATCCATCTTTACTGTCTTGACTCCCTGGGGCAGGAAGGAGAGAGGTGTGTGAAAAGACAAAACAGAAACCATCCAAACCCGCCTTTGGACTCACACGTGTAATGCGGGGGAAACACCGGAGCTATTTCCCCCGCAATAAGATACAGCACAATGTCAAGATAGGACCTTTAACTCACCGTCTCACACACTAACTCTGAAAATTCACTGTGTGGGTGAAAGTGTTTTGTATTAAAGGATTCAAGAAACACTTATTCTCCTCATCAATTAAGTCATTTCTTTGATTGACTGACGGCCTGGCTGTCCGAAGGTAACAAAATCCGCTTACCAGCACCTCTAAAACTCACTAATTAGTTGCTGTTTTCCAGCTGGCCTGAGATACACCTCCTAAAAGATGCCACCAGCTCACCTTCCTTGTTGCCCTTGACCTGACCACGCGTGGTGTAACTCCTCCACACGGAGCTCGAGCTGTAGTAGTTGTCCTTCCCAAACGTGTCATCCGAACTGTCGCTTTCATCTTCGCTCTTTGAATCCTTGTCGTCGTCCTCATTGCTCTCCCCCGATGAACTTGGACTTTGAGCTGTGACGGAAAGGTGGGGGGGGAAAGTGAAAAATCATGTGGAGGAGGAGGAATCCAACCGGTGCTGTTAGGGACCACCCTGATCTCTCACCTTTGGACTCACCCTTCCTTGGCGGTCGCCCCACAGGGTTAGCTGACACTAAAGCGGACGGTTGGATTTTTATCCTGGACACGTCCACGCCGCTGCCCTCGCTGTCTGAACAGTGAGCCTCGCTCTCGTAGCCCTCCTTGAAGTTCTCCACACTCTCTATATGGTCCAGATTAGCAAAATACTCATCGCCCATCTCTAGACCTTCTTTGTCGGCAAAGTCATCCGTCAAGATTTTACCTGGTAAAGTGGAAGTGGCAAATCAAGTCCTCTGCTGTTGTATTGTGACGCATTAACTCATGAAGAGAGTTAATCCATCACCTCTGTCCTTGCAAAACCATTCTTACAAGTCTGTTCCCTGTACTCACCAGCATAGATGCAGACAAAAGAGCCCTTGGCCACGTCATCCAGACAGCGGATGCCCCAGCCTTTGTTCTGGGTCTTGAAGAGCTGAAGACGCACCTGCAGGCCGTGCTGCACCAACCGGTTGGTGCACATCTGTGAACAGCATTTGCATCGCTTATTGCACTCATAGATCCTGAGAGAGAGCAGGAGGGGAAAAAATAGGTATTATTAGGTTATGAGGGGTGAGAGTAGGTTTCTGTAGAGTACACCACAAGTGGGAGGTGCTTTGGTGTGTGCGCAATGTCTAACCCTGTCGGGAGGCACTCCTCTAGTCGTTTGTGCAAAAATCCCGCATTTGGGTTGATCTGTGCCCCCGGTGTACAACCTGTTGCCTGAAGGGTCAGCTGGTGGCAAGAGCATTTGGACCTGAAGTGGAGACACAAAAGATGCGTGTTCAGAATATTAACAGCGAGAGAAACGTGAAAAATGATGGGTCATGGGAGTGGAACTTTACTAACTTATCTCTACAGCCGTCGGTGCAATCACACCCAACCAGGAAGTCTGAACTGGTGTTGATGACTACTCCATCTTCAGGAATACGCTCTTTACCTTGAGGGGAGGAGAGGTGGCTCTATTAGTCTCTCTGCAATAACTTATTCCACTGGGAGTGTTTTTTAAGGTAAGGGCAAAAATGCCTGCAGCTGCAGTGGAAAGCTAAAGGCATTAAAATAAAAATAGCTTCTCGCAAGATGAACAAAGATCAGACAGAGATTATAAAAACGTTTAAAAAGGGAGCAACTAGGGGATCAAACAGAAGAGAATCTCAAGCTATTCAACAATCAGTGCTGTAACTGGGAGGTAACTGCTGTGTGTTAGCATTGCACTCCTGTAACAATTGTCCGACTCATGATGGACAGTTCAAAATCAATGCAACAGAATCAGAAACCTTCTTCAATATCTTCTTCATCAAAACCTGGCGACTACATTACCCACAATGCATCTCTACTGCGGACTGTTCACTCTGAGATTCGGGTGTTACGCTAGTGGCTGCAGATGTAGCCTCAAACTGCTAGCCACCATCAGAGAAGATGAGCGAGCTTCTAAACTCACTCATTTACAAACGTGTAGTCTTCAGACCCAACCGACTGAAATCATCAGTTGAAGCAATTTATCAGACTTTGAGCCACAAAAGGCCTTATACAAGTTTTTTTACATATAAAGTAACACTACCCAGACCTGTAAACAGAGTATGATTTTAAAAAAAGACTCCCACAGTGATCATCTCTAAGAATATTGTGTAATCTGAACCTGGCACAAGCCCAACTCTCTAATCTTTGTTACCATCTCAAAGTAACTCTTACTGTAAGCTACTTTAGGAGGTGGGGTGGAATCAATCTCGTTGACGCAGGAAAGTGGGATGTCTTCCCTGCCACCAGTGATGTCAGGAATGTAATAGAAAGGCCTCTGTGGCTGGAAGGGCCGGTCCACCAGCACGTAGGGATCCAGACAGAACATCTCTAAAAATATAAAGTCACAGTGCGTCTGGAAGAGGTAGTGCTGGATCTCTGCCATGTTACGCAGGCACAGCCCACACGGAGCCTTGTAGATCACGTGAAAGGACATCTGAGGGGCGGACATGGAGAAGACAAGAGTTGGATAATTCAGTTTAACTACAAAGGACGGAAATGTTATGTTATGTTTTAAGGTTAGGGAGAAACTCCAGCTAAGTGCTTCGTTTATCCATTCCTGTAGGTTTACCTTGCGGTTGACTTTGCGTCGCCCCGTCATACGTCTGAAATCGTACAGTAAAGGAGTGAGGAGGGGGTTCTTTCCTCGGTGCACGTCTGATTTTGCAGGTCGGACGCGATTCAGACAGGCGGGCTGACAGGTGTGTGCCAGGTAGAAGATGCGGTCCGTCGGGGCACGATACGCGGCCTGAAGTGGGACGGTGGCCATCGCATGGGTGACAGGAGGGGGCGCGGGAGCCAGAGAGGGCAGCTGTCTCTGATAGGACTGTGTGAACGTGGGTGTAAGAATATTTTGGACATTCAAAATTCTTCCACTGCGGATTGACAAAGAAAAGACAAAGAGAGAAAGACGGGTTACATTCAAAAACATCAAATGTCTACGATGAGGTGACTTTTCAAAAGCACTTTTCAGGTTTTCTGTGTCACCAATAGCAAATTATTAGACCAAACTAAAGAAAGCGGACTCACCTAGAGAGGCTGCTGGGACTGGAGGAAAGAGACTGCATGACTTTGGAGGCATGAGTGCCTCCCACCCCAGGGACAAACGGAGAAGTACTCTTCTTTGCCATCTGATGTTTATTGCTTGAAGACAGCGAGGAGAAAAATAAACAGTCAGTCAATTTCCAAAGTCTCCATTTCTTCCTGAAAAGCTCAACTAATCAATATGTATTCATTAACAAAGCATCAAACTGACAGGTACAGTGAAGGTTACACACGTTCCCTTTCAACTCTACTGATTTTTTCTGCATCAGCTCAGGGATTTGGTTGAAAGAGCTAAAAGAGTGAATGTTGAACTTAAATTCATCAGTTCATCCAAAATAATGCTAATGCTGCTCTGTCTGTTGCACGGGTGTCAAATGTGTAAACAGGAAATAGGAAGTTTCCCTTAACAACTTTATAAAGTGATATGTCATTGTTTTGTTTTTAGCTTACTGCGCTGCAGTGACCGGAAGCATCAAATAATGCATCTTTGAGTAGATGTTGAAGAGTAACTCAAGACCAGGTTGAAAAGCACTTTCTTTCTAAATAGTAAAAAATTAAGTAAAACTAAAAATGCATATAATTTCAATGCATTAAAGATAGAAAAGAGAACAGCTGCCTCAGTGCAGTAAATCACACAAATAAACTAATTTTCTCCCAGTGTTTGTTTTGGTCCCTGTTTGGATTGGATGGGGTCAGAGGATGAAGCCCTACCTGGGCCATAAAAAGATACTGATCTTACTTTGAGAAAACTGTACTTGGGTAATTTGGTTGCTTGCTAGAAACCGTCCCATCAAAAGGTAAATTATTCCTCAGCTTCAGCTTCTATTCCAAAGTATTTATACTTTTCTCAACAAAATGCCTTTAGTAGTGTTAGTGCTGGAAGTTTAAATAGCATCACTTACTCAACACGTGGAGGCTGCAGAGGCTGAGGGGTGTGTTGGATTTGTTGGGTGTGTTGGATTTGTTGGGTTTGTTGGATTTGTTGGATTTGTTGGGTTTGTTGGGTTTGTTGGATTTGTTGGGTTTGTTGGGTTTGTTGGGTTTGTTGGGTTTGTTGGGGCTGTGGAAGCTGTGGAAGCTGTGGGAGCTGTGGAAGCTGTGGGAGCTGTGGGAGCTGTGGAAGCTGTGGGAGCTGTGGGGGCTGAGGACGCTGTAGATGTTGTGGTGTCGGTGAAGGCTGGCTGGGTGAGGCCTGCGGCGTTTTGGCAGGAGAGGCTCCAACATGTCCGTCACTAGTGTATTGAACTACTGGGCCTTTACTCCTCAACGCCCCTGGAGATTGAAACGGACAATAAGAAATGAAGTGACATTGTAAACAACTACAAGAAGGCATGAATGAGTGAGATAAAACACGGTATTAACGCCTATAAAAACCGTATCTTTCATATTAAACACAAATGTTGAAATGTGGCTTTTGGACACCGATTAACAGCGCGGATGTTAAAACATATCCCTAAAATATGATCTAAATTAGGTACAAATATAAAACAAAAACAAGTTATTCTGTTTATTACAAATTGTGTGTACGTTACCCATGTTTGGTCGTGTCCTCTGCTGGCCAGCCAGCTTCTTCTCCTGGGTGTTGGCAGTGGTCATCTTCAGGTTGAACATTGGTTCCAACCTGGTGGAGCCTCTGTAGATCCACTCACTCCTCTTATCATCCTGACCGACACGACACATCACAAGAAGTTCACTCTCTGTCAACTGTTGCCATGCTAAATCTAACTTTTATCCAACATATTTATTTAAACTGGTAATGAACATGAACCCTTCTGTTGTTTTTGACAGCTCAATAACTAGATGAATGGTTTTTCTCTTTTTTTACGCCGACATACCAAAAAAAGGATCTTGACCAAGCTTCCGTCCACCTCCTCCACTTTGCTCTTCCACCAGGTTCCCTCCCACTCTGTCTTGATGATCTGTCCAACCTTTAGGAGCACCATAGGCCTGCTGGGATAGGCAGTAATGTACTCCTCGATGAAGTCTCGACACGATGCATCCTCTATGTCCTCCCAGGTACGCTTCACTGTGAAACCAAGAATAATCTCTCTCTCAAGCTCATTTCACAGCTGCATAACAGGTTGAATTAACTTTACGCATTAGAAGAGTGAAGGAGGAAGTAGAGAAATGGGCACTTACATGGTCGGCAAACTGGGTAGAGCTCAGGTAGCGTCACATATGAAGCATAGCCGTCATCAAAGAAGATCAAAAACCTGAAACACATACAACAAACGATCTTAACCAGAGTGTGAGCGACTCACAGATGGATCAGTATCTGTAAATACTTTCCCTTTTTTTATGTACCGTGTACAACATTTAAGGGACAAATAATGTTGATGCTATGTTAAATAAATGAAGGACAGCTTATATACTGTTGACATATCAGATTTTTTTAACAACCTCATACGGTTCTTGTTGTTGGGCATCTCAGCTACTATTCCAGCATACAGCCACACCAGGTTGCCATCCTTGTACTTGGCGACTACACGAGCCCCGACATACAGAATTTCCAGGGTGGGGTTATAGTCGAAAGCCACATGATTTCCAGATAGCAGACTCTTTCCTTTATCGAACTTCACTTTATACTTGAATATGCCATTTCCTGAATAAAGATAGAGGGTGTGTTGGATTAAAGATAGCAGATCAGGACAGTTCAAGCATAGAAGACATAATAATATATATACAGGAAAATCTGTCCTAAAGAACCTAAACCAAGAATCGAATGTTCTGCTAACACACCGACAGGGTTGGTGGCGACGAGGGTGCCTCTGTGCCAGGTCTTGGTGCGTTTCTTTCCCAGAATGCTCATCCCGACTCTCAGCTCATCTTCGGTCACGTTTGGGTTCGGCTGGGTCATGGACTGCGATGAACCGTGGGACACAAACACTGCTGGCACTGAACCCTGGATGCCTGAAAGGTAAGAAAGCCACGCACACTTTTAGTATAAAATATATATAATGCTTTGACACACGGATGGGACGCACGTAACGTTACCTAAGGGAATATGTGCTCACCTGACTGGGACGGAAGCTGTGTCGGAGATCGGAGCAATGGAGCTCCTAGCAAAGGCTTGCCGACCAATTGGACCAACTTCTGCACCTGCTGGGAGGTTTTCTGTAGCGCTGCAGAGGCCTCTTTCACCTGAAAACAAATTTCAAAAGACATCAGACCAGCCCACAACAAACATTTAGCAATCACGTGTAAACACAGATTGATATAATGAAGCTTTCTACTGTTCGGACCACTGGATCTTTGCCAGGAGTGCCGTGCTTCTTTGGAGGAACCACTGAAATGTTGTGGAGAACAGAAGAGAAACAGACATTTAACAACCTGACTGTTTTCATGAAGCAGCGGCAACAAACGGGTAAACTGTTCTCATAAGAAAGTAGCGCGACTTACGACAGCCAACGGCGATGACGTCGTCGTCGTCGTCGTCGTCTATCTCGATGACCTCAGAGGACAACACGCCTCCTCCGCCGCCCTCATCTTCTGAGCTGCTGTCGCGGTAAACGAGACCGTTCCTGTGGTAAGTTGCCTTCACTAGTTTCTCACACTCCAATATGGACCTGAGGGTGTGTGGGGAGAACAAATGTCAGACACAAACAAGTGCCGCACAGTTCGGGACTCACAGATCCTGCGCAGCGGATCAGTGAGTTGTGTAGCAGCCGTGAGGTGATAGCAATCTTTGTCCTCGTATACAAATATTCCAATAAGTTTCACACAATGGAGGTTTACAGAGTCTCTTATGGCGCTATCCAGTCAAAAGGAAAACTAATCAGTTTAGCAGAAAATGTGAAAAATGATCAGGCTGTGCTTTACAATATGTGATGTCATCAAACAATTCAGGTTGTCATGGAAACAGAAATATTTTTACATTATGAAAAGTTCAACTGTGAAATGATTTACAGCACCAGTAGAGCAACTCTTTGTTTTTTTGAAAAGCCATGTTAGCTTGTGGCCTGCTTGAAGCTGCTACCTTCTCCATTATGCAGCTGATTCGAACAGCTGGCTCCTATACAGTAATCTATAACATGATAACCTCTTCTCCAAAAGTATGCTCGAAGTGCCGTCAAAGAATCAGCCAGTTGTGAGTAGTGATTCTGTATGTGTTGCCTTTATACATCGTGTGTGTTTCCAGGTTTATCTTCACCTCGCAGTCTCTCTTCAAATAAAGCCTCAAGCTGCCTCAAATTTTTCCAATGGATAAAATAACTTGCCACGGTGTACATTCACACAGATGTAGCACAATGAACCACTTCGTACCCCTGCTAGCAACTAATAAGATATGTAAAAATAGTAAACACCCAAGAGACGTATGCTTGTAAAACAATACTGTATATCGACTAAAAACACATAACTCTAAATAAACACAATAGACAGACTTTGGGGAACGGTTAATGTCGACTTACTGGTTGGCATCGTTGAGAAGCATCTCCGTCTTCGCCTCCTCTTCTTCCTTCTGCTCCACCCATTGCTTGAGCTCCGTCAGCTGAGCCGTTTTCTTCTGCACGATCTCGCTCTTCTCCACGGCCTCTTCTATCCACTTCTTCAGCTCATCCAGAGAAATGCCCAGCTCTTCCTCCAGCCCGGGGTCCCAGCCCTCCACCTCCATTCTGAGGAGGAACAGGACTTCACTTTAAAATATCTACACACTAATCTTCCGGGTTTCACAAAAAAAAAAAGAATTAAACTGCACAGCAAATAATTCAGTATCAGTCCTGCATTACTTTTACTTGCCACTTTGCAGTTTTAAAATTTTGCAACAGAAAAGATGGATGACAATGATTATTTGTTCACCTTATAGTAAGCATGTCCTAATATTCTTTAAGCAATTAGTCAATTAATACATTATTAGATCAATCAATGATCAGTGTTGTTGTAAATAAAATATCTTTAGCAAAATCTGGTACTTATTTTTTGTTTTTACACGTTAAAAGAGTTTGTTCTTGGATACACAACAGGGACGCACCAGTCTCCATATCATAGTGTGATACACATCAATGTGAGAACATATCGTTATTAATAATATGATGACGACTTTAATCCAACCCTGCTGACAAGGCTGACATGTTTTCCATTTGCAGATCTGCAAAAACTCGTGATAAATGCCTTCTGATATTTGTCAGAGTAAATCAGTTCCAAAAATACACACGACTGTGTTCTTGATCGTGTGTTAACAACAATGTTTTTAAGTGCAGTCGAGAGCTGGTGTCGCCGATTCTGCCTTGACAGGTGTGGACACCGGACAGGGTGACATGTGTACACTGCTTTCTCCATTTCAACCCGAGTTTGGTTTGTTGATGTTGCCTTTGTTTACGCACGCGCACAGAGACGCAGGGGATGGTGGCAACTGCTGCCCCAACCAAAGAGACAATTTAGAAAAATCTCGAAAATAATAAGAGATACTGCTGATGTGGCACATGGCTATAAATGTATAATTAGCTAGTCTAAAAGGTAAAAGCAGCTGCGACGGAGAGTTACTGGTTAACACAACAAGGGACCGTTTGAAAGCCAACATCCCGTTACATTACCGGAATAACTCCCGATTCAATCTCGACTGACAGAGTAGCTGCTAACTTAACCCCCCATAACGTTACTGACACTGTATTAGGACGGACTGCGTTCAAGAAGTGGAGCTAAATGGACAACAAACTGAAGCTTGACACAAGTGAGCTAGCTCGTTAGCCTAGCAATATCACGGAGAACGTCTCGTCCGTTGACTGATGCAGATGTCCGGAAAACAAACGCCGCTGTGACCTCCGGAGCTGCTCTCGAAGGCACGTTAGACGGTGACTTCGTTTAGCGACAGCACCCAACACTTACCCCTCGCTGCTTTCCATCATGTCTGCTCTCAAATGTAAGTTCAGCGAGCCGATGCTATCGGCTAGCCACTAAAAGGACCGCATGCGTTGTCTCCCAGGGTATCCGAAGTGGGCGGTGTTATTTCGCGCTGTTTGGTTGAATGTACGACGAGAGCTCCGCTCACCCGGGGCATCCGGGTATGTAAAAATGTGCACGTTGAGGACTAACGCGCTAACGTTTCTTATGTCAGAATAAATGAACCAACACCTGAAACTCAGGGTCAAGAAGACTGAAATAATCACTGCCAACGCCTTTAATATCTGCATCTTATTATTGTTATTTGAGGTGTAGCTCATCTTAACTCCACAATATTGCAGGTGGGACTTTAGATGAACTATGGTGACTTTAATAAACCAGTTGCACATTTTAAACACAAGGTGGGCCTACTTAACTTCTTAACTGTTTTCAGTGTTGGATTTGCTACTTTGAGAGAAAACTATATTTTCCACAAGGTACCAAAATAAGTAGAGGTGAGATATAGCAATTAGTTAATCAACAAGCAACTTATTGGAGCTAATTATGGAGTTTCTGAATGATTTTGAGAGTAAATTACATTCACGTTTTCAGTAAATTAAAATGAGAAGAAACACTAAAACAATTTTAAAAGAAAATGTGTAACCAACTATCTTTGGAAATGTGTTAAATATTTTCCAGTAAATGTACTTTGTAAACTTTGTGAATAGAAAGATTCACATCTGACTGAGAAGAAAATGTGTTTCAGGCAGATCTATAACATTACCTCATTATTCCTGTCCAGTTTTAATTGTTAATTATTAATATCTCATTTCTATTCACTTTGAGAACCACTGCCTAAGAGAAGGATTCGGGGTGCACATAAATAACTCTTATTCTGCTGCTGCAGATTGTGGATGATCCTGCCTCTGTTGAAATACCTACTGAATTACCAACACGTGCTACAAGTTAAAAGGGTTCATTTCATTTGTTCAATAACAAGCAAGTTGCATGAACGTTTGTGCAAAAAGCTCCGAAACATTGTGTGACAGAATCTGTGGAAAAGATCGGAACATCTGTTTTGAATTACAGTTCCACCATTGAAAACCTTGAAACATCTGTGCCGTGTTATTGTGGAAAGGGGGGCTTTCGCCTCTGTATTTATAAAGCAGCTTTTCAAATTGTGCATTCCTTTATGATGAAGAGATCACATTTAATCTCTAGAAGTCACTTCAGCGTCTAAAGTTTGGCTATTTGGAACTTGAACCAACACTTTACACTTCCTTTACTACTTTATCCTGATATTCAATATATTAGTGTTTTAATATATGGACCTGCAGACATTTATATTTATCACACCAGAAAGGTCTACTTGGATAGAAAAATTTGTATTTTTTATTTCTAAATTTAAAATAATCACATATTACACATCTTAGTTTTATGACAATGACTTGATTGTCAATCTCAAATGTCTGTCCAGGTGCAAAGGGACGCTGACGTTTGACCACTTTGCATTGTGGGATGTGAATGAATAAAGTAACAAACTAAACCATGAACGCACTGTCAAGTCATTTTAAATAAATATATTTACATTTTAATAACATTTTTAATGAGTTACTACTCAGTAACTACTACACGCTATCTCGTTGAGGACCTTTCTAACTGTCTCTAATCATATTTGAATGCATACCTTGTATTATTCATAAGCATATTCAACACTAAAAATGTATGTATATTCTGTGATTTACATTGCATACTTACATCATTTGAAGTTGCTGGATGCTGCCTTTTTTTGTAAGTAAAAACTATATAAAAGTTGAAATTGTGTCAGACACAACCACCAAACTGTCTGAGAAGCCTCAAAATATTCTTGTGGCAACTCCGTTTTTGTTCTCCCGTCTGAGGAGTTTAAATAGTTGACATTGCTCCTTTTGCAGAATGAGATGCCTTTACTGTATAATATGTAGGTCCATTATTCCTCTGTTTGCTCCTCCTGGTATGTGTTGACGGAGATGGAGCGGTAAGGGTCCAGCACCATCTGAGCGCAGCGGACTATGGTTACCAACAAGAAGAAACAGAGCAGGAAGAAGAAGAAGAGGGCAAAACCGAGGTCTACATCCACATCAAACCTGGCCACGGGTGGATTTGGAGGGTCCATATTGACAAAAACAAAAAAAGTCTAATAATTCCACAGTCGTAATCTCATCTGTTTACTTCCCTCTTGAGAGGTGATACCATCCAATTAGCTCCAATTATTCCAAATTCCAGAATATCTTAATTTAAATGGGTTCTTCCGTCAGTGCTCACAGACAATCTAACTGAGAAACCAACTCTTCCTCTGTTTGGTCTGAATACAACAATCCACTCTTCTATGTCTTGGGTCTCCTTTACTTCTGTCAACATTGACACCTATTATCCTCCTCCCAAAGATAAGAAGGATTGGTGGATACACAGAGCCCCATTTGGCACCTGTGTCCTCCATGAATAGTTAATGAGGAGTTTGGTAACGAATCAGGCCGTTCCTGAGATTAGAACACCCGGGCATCTCAGAGGTCTCTTCAGGAGACGAGACCTTAACAGGAGTCACTGGATCCCTGGTCAGTACGAGGGATGGACGCATGACAACACATCTGAAGAATGTGGCTGTTCACAGGTTTTAAAGGCAAATGTGGTGTGCAGATTAAGATGCTCTGTCTATACTGAACCAATCAGTTCACTGTACACACATCCCCTGCAGACGTGCACAGGGTTTTGCTTATTTGATGGTCTAAAATAAAGAATATAGAATGGTCAAGATGCAAAAAGGGAAAAATACAAGGTTGGGGAAGAGAAAGAGGATATGACGCCTTAGTGGCAATCCACTTGAGAGGGGTTGGAAACTGATCCTGACCAAAAAAATGCAGATTGCTTGTACACTGATGCCACTACAGAGATACACACAAGTTCAGAGTAAAGTGACTCATGCCAATAACAAGTGGAATTGAGTAAAACACTGAACCCTCACAGGACACAAGTGACACAGTAAACCTATCTTAGACCAGTACCAGCATTAATTCCATCCGTTTCCACCCCCAGGCTGAGAAAAAGGAGGGATGGACGGAGGAAGAAACTGATCCCAGGACATACCCACAGATCTCTGCGTCTTCACAGATACAGAAAGGGAAGGAAAACAGATACAGGCCAATCAAAGCACAGTTGGCTATTGTTTTTTTCATCAGTTAAGCATATTAAAACTGTTTCAAGGAAGTTAATACATGCATGGATGTAATTAAAGACAGCCATGACTCTTGCATGAGTGTGATCAGTAGAGTGCACTGCTACAATAAAACAGCTATCACGAAGACTAGAGGTATATTCGAATTTGTGATTAAGGATTAAATGAAACTGTGTGCGCACACTAACGCTGCTATGACCCACTGTGCCTGAAAGGAAGTATGTACAGTTCAAAACACAGTCCAACTTTTTCATTTTTGACAATATAACAATTTAATACAAAAACCAAACATTTCTTTCTTTCGTTTAACATTTCATAGACATATACAGTATATTTATATATTTGTGTTTCTATGAGTGATTAAAGTTAACATCATTGAAAAAACAACAACAACAACCTGGATACAGAGCAACCAAAGAGGTTTTTCACAATAACAAAGACAACACAGTCACCAACATACCACCCTCATGAAGATGAAAACTGGACAATTACCAGCCCGGGTTTACATACAATTACATAATTTGTCATCATGAGTGTGTGAGTGTTGCACACAGTGGAAAACTAATAAAAAAGGGTAAAATTTAAACTAATTCCACATTTCAACATATTTTATATTTTAGAAGCATCATCTTTCATCCCATAAAATTCTTCTATAATACAAAGTCACCAAAAAATGATTGTAAAACACAGGTGATTGATTCAGTCCAAGTCCAAATGTTTGCCAAAAACAAGAGGACAACATAGTAATAAAAAAACAAACCAAAGAAACCAACTTTTGGGGGATTCTCACTTGTATATCATATTGTTTTTAGCTCCGATTACTCCATTTTAATCCTGAATACAAATCAGAAAAGGACAATGGAGAGGCTCAAGAGATCATCAAATGTTGCAAACTAATAAAATACTGGGAACCATTTCAATTAAATCAAACCTTACTACCACGTCTCTCTATTTTAAAATAACATTAATCAAGTACAACATTTATGACAACAATAAAGAATGGCTTTAAAAGTACACAATTCCTGCTTGTTAATTATTGCTTTGATTTCTTTTACAAAAATTTGTACAAAATCCCAAATTTGGTGATGGACGACATAAAAGAATATCAAGCAAGTTGGAAACCCTACCACTGTGTTAAAGTTGATAATGAAACTGTGTGCATCCATTTTACATACATATACACACACACACACGCATTCTGTATATATGTAAGCAAAGAAAAATAGATTGTATACATTTCCAACGGGCACCTAGACAAACAGTATGTAACCACGGCAACACTGTGTCTGTTGTTAAAGTACATCATTCAATGAAGGAAAAAAAGCTCCTTAAGGAGGAAAAAATAAAAAGAGTGAATTATATTTATAGGTGAAGCCACCAATGCACATAGAAAACTGTACTCAGTATAAATCTACACATTGTAGAAGCGCTCCATGAAAGCTGTGCTGACGTGACATGCTGTGGATTTAAAACTGTGAGTGAGGTTAGCACAGACAGTGGCGGTTTGCGTGCAACAGCGGAAAATTTAAACAACAGAAAAAAAAAAAAAGAATTACCAAAGCTGTATATCCCTGCAATTTCCTGAGAGTTGAAATCAACGATTGGAGTGATTAGCCTACATGCTAAAAGGGTAAAACAGCAACATACACTCTTTATCAATGCCTGAGAAAAAAAGTAGCAACATATCAGAATAAAAGGCCTTTGTGTGTGGGTGTGTGTTTACTTCCTGTATGGTTACCAGAATGTAAGAGTCAGTTTTTGTGCAGTCTATTCAAGTGTGGTTATGTGATTGTGCGCTTTTATATATTTCTTTTTATATATATTTATATGTATATCACATATCTACAACAGATGTTGTTGAGCTTTGGGTAGTGCTAGCTAGAGATATATCTTACAATGGCTGGAATATTGTTAAAATACTCGTCTTTTAGTCAGTAGCAAATCCTTGATTTTCCTCCCCTGTACATCTGCAGTCAGACATATCCCTCCATCTTTAACTGGCTTGTGGCAGTGCAATGTAAGCCATGCAAAGCAAGGGAAGAGGGCTACTCTCAGGAGCAGGAAGAGAAGAGGAGCAGAGGAGCTAAATATAAAAGGAAGACTGAGGGCAAAAACAGTCAGGAAGACAATGGGGTAAGACCGGCGGAGAAGTATTGACCAGGTCACTCGTTAAACGGAGGGTAGATGGGAATTTCAAAGTCATCGCTGTTGAAGTTGGCAGGCTGGTCCAGCATAGACAACACATCCTGAATGAGATTAAACAGACAAAAAATTTACTTTAAGTGACCGAGAGAAAGAAGAAAAAAAAGTATGAAAGTGAGAGAGAGAGATGATTGTATCACTTACTGGAAACATGTCTTGCTGGTTGCCCTGAGCATGAGAATGCTGCTCTGCATTACTCTGCGAGTGCTGCTGGCCTTGCCACTGGGGCCACACTGCCTCCGCTGCTCGAGAGGGGAACTGTGCCCCGGACTGAGAGCCATCTGGAATAATGTGCAGAGGGGTGAGAGGATGCGCCAGAAGAACACGGGGGCACAGGTTCACACATATATGCACAGGACCTACCGTAACCATTGGTGTGGAGGCTGGCACGTGCATTAATGGGCGGGTAGTTGGCACCACTGGTTGGGGTGGGAGCAGCACCTGTAGGCATCTGGCCAAAGGAGTTGGAGGAGCCACCTCCAAATCCTCCCATGGGGGCGAACGGTGGAGACATGGTCTTCGCTGCCTGGGGAGCCACCTGCTGGTTAGAACGGGAAGAGGAACTCCATTTACTGACTAATAGATATTTGGGGTTAGATATTTGTTAAATAAGTTATATGAGATCAATAACTGGTGTAGATACTATATAAACTATCTCTGGTTTGTTTCATTTGTGAATGAAGACTAAATAAATACCACCAAAGGCAAATCAGGAAATTCATCTTGTTTACCGGCTTACCTGGTTATTAAACTGTGCTCTAGCTGCAGCTGCAGCTCCAGGCCATCCTCCTCCTGCTGGTCCCCCATGGAGGGGGCTGGCAGTGCTGGAGGGGGTGACTGAGTGCGGGGCTCCATTCTGACGAGACATCTGAGCCAGCATCTGCCCTGCTGAGTGGCCTGTCTGTGCCATCTGTGGAGTCATATTGACTGGCCTGTGGACAAAAGTGAAGGGAGTGAGATCTCAGTTTGTTGCGTACGGGGCTGCGTAGCCGCAGATCGGTCAGGGTGCCCATGCTGACCCCTGTCCATCGCCAAACAACGCGTGAGCATCAGAACTGGACCCCGGAGCAAAGGAAGGAGGAGGCCTGATGTGATGAATCACGTTTTCTTTTACATCATGTGGCTGGCAGTCAGGATGCACTATGGGGAAGAAGGCTAACTGGCAGAAGCAGTATGACGCTTTGGGCAATGTTCTGCTGGAAATCCTTGGGTCCTGCCATTCACGTAAGTATTACTACTTAAACATTGTTGCAGACCAAGTACACCCCTTCATGGAAACAGTATTCCTTATTGGCAGTGGCCTGTTTTAGCAGATTAATGTGCCCTGCCACTCCTCAAATATGGTTCAGGTCTGGTTTCAGGAACACGACAAGTTCAAGGTGTTGACTCCAGATCTCAATCCAATCGAGCATCTGTGGGATGTGACAAACACGTCGGATCCATGGAGGCCCCACCTCGCAACTTACAGGACTTAAAGGATCTGCTGCCAGATACCACGGCACACCTTCAGAGGTCTAGTGGAGTCCATGCCTCGACGGGTCAGGGCTGTTTTGGCGGCATGCTCCTTGTTTCTGCGTCATGCCATGTTGTTTGTACATAATTGGTAACGGACGTCGTAAAGAGCTCCAAGAAATGGATTAAACACACACACACACACACACACAACACAATATATATTTACACACAGAAGGCTCTCTACCTATATGCATCGTTGGAATGACCAGTTGTGAAGTTGTTGGTCGGAGGGTAGATCTGTGTGGAGGGAGTGGGGGTGGAGGGCAGGCCCTTGGTCTGATCTGGGCCTTGGAAAAGGGAGGGGTAGAGCTCCGGCTTCTCCAGGCTCTTGCTGTGGTCCGGCCCTGCCGCTGTCACTGGCTGCACCGGCATCTGAGGACGACCAAAGGCATCAGTCAAAGATCCTGTCCCAAAACTCTTGTGGTGTTTAAGTGGTGTCAGGTGACAATATTGACCTACTGTATGTTACAGTGTGCTGACGGGGAGGTGAACCTGACCGTGTGATCAGGTGACCCCCTACAAGCGATTGTTAAGAAAGTCTAGAGTTGAAACAATACTAAATACATTAAGTCATTCCTTTAAGCTAAGAATTCACTGTTTTAAGTCCCTTAAAATGTGAGTATTTTGTGTTTTTTTAGCTTTCCATAATAGTAAACTGATTATCTGTGGGTCCAAACAAGTGAAGTCATTATGGACTTCTTCGCCATTTTCACATTTTATAAACCAAACCATTAACTGAGAAATAGCAGATTTATTGATAACGAAATTGTTAATCATCAATTAAAATCATAATCATAAGCTGCAGCCCTAGTTAAGTCCATTTTAAATATGTGGCCTAAAAGTGCATGTTTGTCTTTACAATTTGCACAATATACAACACCCTCTGACCTTTCAGCCTTCAGGAGGAACAACTGGACACATAGATTCATGTGTGCCCACACATGCGTGGCCTAACCTGTGAGAGGGTGATTGGTCCTGCCTCATACAGGCCGTCTCTGGGACCACCTCCCTCCAGCTCGGCCTGCTGCTGCTGCAACTGCCTGAAATGGGAAACGGAGAAAGAGAGAGTGAGAGAGCCTAAAATAGCCTGATTTCCATTTCTATGCCGTCCACTGTTGAGTGAGAATCCCAAACACCTGCTGTCAAAATAGCACTCAACCCGCCACCGGTCACCATGGCAACATAAAGAACCGCAGACAGAAGAGGAAGATAGTGACACGCTTCAGCAGAGAAAGGTCTGTTATATAAATACATACCGCAAACATGCTACACCACCTGTGTTAAAAATGTATCTCTTTGAACCATATTCACTATAACTAGAAAGACAACAGCTATTAGACATGCTTCTTTTAGGACAACATCACTATTTTTCCAACGCAAGGGGAACAGAGACAAATATAATGGAGAGAAGAATCACCCAGAGTGTGAAATTAAAACAAAAACAGAACGACTGTAGTTTGCTAGAAACAGCAGTAGTCTCCCATGAAGAAGCAGCCCTTTCTCCCATGCAGGGGAGGATAGTTAGGCCAGGCCTGGTCTCACCTGGTGGGCACCTGCCCAGGGCTGAGCACTACAGGAGGGCAGTTTGGGCTGCTCTGACCAAGGGAGGGGGGCAGCGAACCCCCCGGGGAGGAGATGGGAGTGAGGGGGTCCTGAGTCGAGTTTCTATTCCCCCCACAATCAGAGACGGGTGCAGAGGAAAGATGGGAAGTAGGGAGAGAGTGATCAATGTGTGATTTATTACAAGGGGTTGTGGTAAGAGTGGAAGAGGAACTGGGGACTAAGGGTGATAAGTAAGCATTCAAACAGAGGGATCTTTCGCAATAGTCACATTTCAATACGTCAATGGTTTCATTATGTACTGTACTTGATTGTGTAATCGTGTTACATAATCACAGGTATTGGTAAAATCAGTGTGTGACTCACTTGACATTAACGTTGGTACAGATGATGTACTCAATCTCCTCTGAAAACGGGTTCTGGAAGGTGAAGGAGCTGGTTCTCATCCAGATCCATTCTCTCGATTTGGCACGAAACCGAAACATAACTGACAAGACCTGGCCCTTCAGCTTCACCACCTGTGGACACAAGTCAGGCGTGCCAGACAGTCACAATCTGGTGTTTTCATAATAAATGAGCAGCAGGTTTACATGCACACAAGAGACCGAGCTGTAGGGAGATACAAGACTCTCTTTAGTGAGAGAGACAGCCTGAATTTTACCAACAGCCCATTCTGAGTAGGATCATGCTACAGGAGTGCAATGCTAAATTAGTAGAGTACTCTTAGGTGCAAACACACTGGTGTGGCAGCACAAACACAAGAGATCAACAGAAATAAAAATCTAAAAGCTGCACATATTCAGAGAGTTCTACCTGTTGGAAGCTGTCTCTCAGTAAGCCCTGGTCTTCAGGGTGGGCAAACTCAAGAATATTCTTCCCCAGTAAATCCTGCAACACACAGCAGATAACACCATCATCATTAGCCCAGAAGACATTAACTCCAACTTCTGACACAAAGGTGGAGGATGTCGTCTGACAAACAGTCCCTGACACTTCCACCAGCTGTGAGCTCTTACATGGGGCTGGTAGCCAATAGCGGCCAGGCAGCGGTGGTCTACAAATGTGAACATGCCCTGGCAGTTATGGCGTGAGATGAACTCCACTGGAACACTGATACTGTTGATGTCTGTTTCACCTGGGCAACAAGTCACCTAAAGAAAAAAAAAAAAGAAAAAAAGACAAAACCACATTTAATGTGTAAAAACAAGTTAGATATTATAAAAAGACACAGTGTCCATGAATCTCATTTATTTATATGTTCCGTTTCATCTAGTTATCTATATGGACAGATCACTAGAAAACAAGTGCTTACTCAAATGTTATGAATATTGTCAGTGTTTTAAAATCCACAGCTTAGAGGAAAACAATGACACCAGAATACACACACGTGTGCAAACACTAGCTATAATCCACTTCAGATAAGACTGTATGTATGAATGTAGATTGTGGCCATAAAATACATCAAATCTACTTGTGGTAGATTTCAAAAGGATACATGTCGATTGCACCACCAGCAAAGGTGATTTTATTCTTAAATTGTTAGTTTGTTCGAGATGGATACAAATTTGCAGTTGACATCCACACCAAAGGTTACATTTACACAATGACACAACTTTTTATTTCCTGGTATCAAACATATACTATTCAATAATGAGCTATCATGATTAGTTTAAATTATTTTGTCATTGTAACTACAAAAGCAAAAGACACAGGTGCATATTTCTACACACAAGGCATCCACTGTACCTGTAATCTCCCGATGGCAACTAGACAATAGCGACTCCCCTGAGTGTTGTCTGCCTCATCATCTGTTAGTGACACTCCTAAAAACAAAAACATGCAAAAACTGTGTTAACATGGGCCACAAAGGATAACCCATTACATTTAGTATCATATACATGCCCTGGCCATATTATGAAGCAAATATAAAAAGATGGCTTTATTTGCCAACCCTTTCAAAAGTACTAGTTTTACCTGCAGGGGGCCAGGACTTGACATAACCTGTACAGTGAACCACTACATATTGGGGCTCCCCTTCCTTGGCAGCACCCAAACCATTCCTGAAGTGAGGAAAGAAATTGTAAACTATACTGCAAAATCAATCAGTCCTATTATTACGCCAGTGATAAAATTGTGCTTTTGTGAATCTTATTGCTACTGGGCTACCCCAGGCATGCTCATCTTCTGCACAGTAATACCAACACATTTTATAAAAACAAATGCAAACGAAAAACGGTCTGGTTTAGGTCACCTGTTTCTATTCTTAAGGAAGTTCAGTCTGTTCATAGAAATCGGTTCCACCGGACAAGAGCCACACCTGCAAATACACACAGGCCACCACACGGACAATTTATGCATCCAGGCACACACATCAATATAAACAATGAACTGGATAATTAACTAGAGTAGGAGTCACACCTCATTCTGCAGATGAACGATCGACGGGCTCCCATACTCATTCTGGATGACGACTGCTGGCCTTCCTTCTTCACTGTTCCTGTCTTCAAGTCCAACATCCTCCCTTTAAAAAAGGTAAACAAAAGACGGAATCGACTCAATCATGAGGTGATCATGTTCCAACATTTTTTATACTGACAAAGGTCATGCTTTTGAGATTAATAGTGATAAGAAATCCACTACTGTCTGCACATTTAGTGCCTGTGTATGCTTTGTACCTGTGTTGTTATTCTCAGCAGTTGAGAGCTGCTCCCTGAGCTTTTCTGTGTCATCTGGGTGGAGCTGATCATAAAGAGAGGAGCCGAGCCATTCAGACTGCGACTGGTTGAGGACGGGTGTCACAGAGTCAGAGACGTAAACAATGCGGCCAGTCTCGCATGACACCACGAACAGGAAGCCGTCGGCTGCCTCCAATATGAGGTGCTTCAATTCCTACAGACAGATAGCATCAAAGAGGCTAAGGGGCGAGTATGAGAGATCATGAATCTATCGTGGATCATGAATCTATAGTCATATAGAGTCTATAGCCATTTCTTCCCTACACAAATCCCTATGCACCTTGGTCCTTGTCATTGTCATCTACTCTGTTGCCCGGGGGAGGGTGCACACAGACATGTGCTTCCTCTATAATTGTGACGCCAGTTGCTTCTCTTCACCTGTCAGCAGGAAGCTTCACCAGAAGGGTCTAGAGCAACTTACAGCCATTGCAAATTTTTTTTTTTTTAACAATTTACAAGTGGACCAAGGCTGGTGCAGTATGAAAAAATAAAATACATTTCTGTTTTGACATTACAAATTTAGATTACACCAGCAACGACAAAGATAAACCACTGAAAATAGCAAGTGCCCTTCGTCTACCATGAGAAAACTAACTTGAAGGTTTCAAAGGTGCTACTTTCACTCCTCCTTCACTCTATTTCCATTGAGCTCTGAGGTTTACATTGTGCTACATTGTGAACATGAGACCTACATATTAAATTACTTTGTTGAGTTCAAGTAGAACTGCCTTGTTTGTATTTTTTGCCTAATCCGAACATGCCTTCAGAAAATGTCTTAGATTTCTCCACTGTAAATACAACCTAAGACCATTTCACTCTTTCAGTTTCTGCATACCTGGTCAGTGAGAAAGGAAGGTTTGTACGACCCATCTGCGTTGGTATTGCCACTTCCTCTCAGAGACTTCATATGTGACACAGCCATTCGTAGGATGGTTAGTTTATCTGGTTTCCGTGCTAGTGCACTGCAGGTGGGCACCATGTCGGACAATTCTGTGATGTAGGCGGTCATCTTGTTCCGCCTCCGCCTCTCAATCTCACTGTGGTTCTCCCTGGAGTAAGGAAACGAGGGAGGCAGAGGCGGAGAGGATAGGAGGGATTGAGATGGGGAAAACAGACGGGCAGGTGGACAACATGGAGTAGAGTTTCGAGTTAATGCTGCAATGTAAGTATGTCAATCGGGAAGAAGAGGTGGGAATGAGAGAAGGTGAGATAAATAATGGACGCACAAAACAATAACGTGTAGTCAATGATCTTTAAAAATGATAGTGAGAAAGTGAGAAAGACTGGTCTTTCAAGGACAGTCTGTGTGACAAAAGAAAACAAGTGCAGAAAGAGAAAGACCCTTAAGATATCCTGAGAGGGGGGGAGAGAAAAAAGACAGAGAGGACAGTTGCTCAAGAGGAAGGGATTGTCAAAGTGAAAGAACGCCCTGAGTGACACACAGCATAGCAGTTAGTGAAACAACACAATGGTGGGTTGAGAGAGACACCCAGCTGCTTTGGTCAAAGAAGCATAACATTCTGACAAGGACCAAAACAGACACACATGGAGAGGCCAAATATCGGGCAATTTTGAGCTGTCAAAATGACAATGTTGTGGGATCCCAGCACGACAGGATAGTATCTGATCAGTGCATTTAATATTGATATGGATACAAGCAGGAGAGGAAGCCTTCCACAGTGGTACAGGCCATACCTGGCTAGTGTTTCCTTATCTGCAAAACTCTGATCTTCTTCCAAAAACCTGGAAATGAAACCAACCCACTAAAACACAGGCCCAGAAATTAAGTGTAAGGCTAAAAAAATAAAAAAATAAAAAGAAAGCAGGGCGAGCAATATCTTGGTATCCGTTGTATGGATTATATTGCTCCTCTAAAACCCCCCCACACACATCCTTTTCTCCTAATTCATCTTCCTACCTGGCAAAGCGCTCTTTGTCATTGCTGGAGCCTCCTTCATCGTCACACCTGAGGAAAAACAGAGAAAACACTGCTCCTTATCTAAGCAGCCCAGACAATTTAAATCATTTATATAACGCTATTCCACATCATCTTGCTATATGACAGAAGAAACTGAGAAATGTACCTGAACAACTTGTTGCCTTCCTCATCATCATCATCAAAGTCTGGCCTGTAATAAGGAGAAGAGAGACACACACGAGTAGCTTCACACAAATATTCTCACAAGAATTTTGACCACAAATGTCAAAAACAAAAGTAAACCAGTCAGCAAATACTAACAATACTGACATATCAGCACCAAATGAACCACTAGCATACACTTACCCAGCTCTTCTTTTGTTGGTCCCTTTTGGTACAACAGCTCCACCACTTGCTTGGGTCCCACTTGCCCCCATACCCAGATTTGGGTCTGGTAACTCTATTAATAACGCAGACATGTAGCAAAGAGGACAGGTGATTTCCTACTGTGCCTCAAGCACTGAAAAATGAAACTACAAAAACTGAAACACCCGTACTCAGAGGCCAAATTAGCATTAACGCACCCAGCTGATTATTTCACAACATGTGTATTTAACATTAAGTTAGCTTCACAGTATTCAACTATTCTTGATTCGTGTAGATACAACCACAACACTAAGCTAACATTCAAAGCTACATTAAGCATACAGATATCAATCTTGTGAGCAACATTACCCAACAACAAAAACCGAGCTAGCCAACCGCAGCTAGATTTAGTTTCTCACTTCACTCCCCTTGGCCAACAGAGCTATCTTAACAGTTAGCTAATCTAGCCACTATGGGCTGGCTAACATGTCAGCAAGTTACCATTTATGCAATCACCAGGTAGCCTTGCTATGGCATTAGCTTTGCTACTGGGCTAACTTGGCTGATGCTGTCACGCTATCTTTAGGAAAGTGTCCGCTTTAGCTATGCATGAAAAACGCCTACAACCGATTAACAGTTGCATCGCACTACATGAGTATAATGTCGCTGTCACTTTTATTGCACTTTACCTGGGTTTGAAGAGGACATGTCCGTTTGGAATAACATAAACAAACAACTTCGGCTGCGAAAAAAATCCTCAAAACCCCCGCCCTCCCCCTTGCTAGCTGGCTAGAGGCTAACAAGTGCCTTGTCGATTTCCTCACGTATGGTCCTTTATTTGGTGTTATAAACGTCCAAAGCCATAACTAGCACTGCTCCAGAGCGACCCGGTGATTTAAAACACACACAAAAATAACAGTGTATGTCCTCCAGCGCCCCTTTTCCTGATTTCTCCCGGTTTAAACCCCCTTTCTGTTTAAGATGGCGTTTCAGGCTAGCAGAGCGCAAGCTGTCTGATGTGTTTTCTTTTCGCCTCTTTCTATTGGACGTCACACAAGCCAGATACTAATGACGTGAAATGTTGGGAAATCCATGTGTAGCTCCGCCCCGCTGGCGGTGGAGGGACCTGCAGGCCTGTAAAGTTAAAACGCCTCCGTTTTAAAACCTCTGTTTGGGGTGAGAGATGTCCATATTGTGAAAATATGACACATTAATATTTAATGATATATTTAAAAAAAAGCATTTTAGGCATTTTTACTCACATTATGGCTAAGTTCAAGGTTCAAGGTTCAGCTTTATTGTCAATACAGGATTGCACAATGTAATGTAGGGGCCCACTCCACTCTACAAATAAAGAAAATATATAAACAAATATTCAAAATGTTTTACATTAAAATAGAATAAACGATAAAATAGGCAAGACAATAGAACACATATATAAAAGCAGCACTAAAGGAAGAAATAAGAAGGAAAACGGAAGTTTTGTTTTTAGCTACGTCTACACAAAAGCACACAAAAAATATATGTGCAATATCAGTATAATATGGGTAATACAAGTTATAGTGCAAAAAGGAAACTTTGGTTATAGCGCAAAGGTAATGGTATTGTAAAATCTGATTCGGTTCATGTCTCTAATGCTCTCTGTAAAAAGTCATAATGTATTTTAACATTATGTTAGATGGAGTTTCAAGGGACAAAAACATGTTCAATGGTGCAATGTTTTGTTTGTTGGAATTGAGAAACTTGATTGATTTACTGTCTGGTATGTTTGCAGACATCGTGCATAAATAAATAAAAAACAACTTCAGTTCTTTCATTGTGATTCATGAACTTTGCATTTAATATTAATAACAATAGTCAGGTATCATTTTAAACAAAACATACAAAATAAAATAAAAATAACACTGTAATTAGGACACAGCTGTTTCTTCTGTATCACTGGGGGAAGAGGAGGCTGCTGGTTGGTCTGGGTTAGTCAAAAACAACATGGTGGTGGAATGAGGGTGGGTTTGAAAGGAAGGTACTTTATAAAGAGGAGGACAGACACGAGCGGAGGGAGGAAGGAGAACATGCCAGTCTTGGAGTTGGATCTGTGATGTGAGGTGGAGACAGGAAAGAAAATGAGAGGACATGAAGGCAGGAGAGAGAGCTTCCCATACTTTACAGATAAGGCACTTGACATACAAAACACTTTAAAGCGTGACAACAAACCTGCAACACTTTTTTTTTATGAATTCCTCAAAACTCAAACATTGAACAGCTAAAAAGGGATTAACATATCTTTAACCACCTTAACATCAAATAGCAATATCCCTGTAAACACATTTCAGACACAGAATCATACCTAAAACCATTAACTGAGATCAACAGTTAAATTCTAACCCAGGTTAAAAAACATAACCCAGGCTGCTAGGCAGTGAATTGAAGAAATCTGGTTTGTATTTGCAAAATCTGGAAATGGTTGATCTTTTCCATTCCATTCGACTCCTGTATTTCAACACAGCAACCCACCGTCACAATGATTTTATTGAGAGTCATCGGCTTTCAGTGGGTGGCATCGGCAGTGTGATTCAACACTCAAATGGATCAAAGAAATTCAGCCAAACCAGAGAGGAAAAACATTCAGCTCCGTCAAAACTAGCAGGAAGCTGTGATTTCTATTGCAGTCTTTGTGCTGAGCAGTCAGTTCTGGCTTTTCCTGACTGCTCAAACAGCAAAGAATTGAGAATGATAACCTTTGCAGGTCAGACATCTCTTTAGGAAGCAGGAATTGTATATGATGAGCTATGCTGGATTAAGAATTTAACAAAAATTAAAACAAGAAAGCAAGATTCTCTCGCTGTTTATCTAAAAACTAAAACAGACACCAAATTTAAACCATAAACCTTACATGGCAGACTACTTTATAAATGGCACAGGCCGCATTGGAGAGCAGAGAGTCCTACTGCAAGATATTACAGTATATAAGAGACACTATGTTTGTGCAAAGATGTTTCAATAGCTGAACATTTACGATATTGCATAGACAGAAAATCAGGGAAATAAATGCCCCTATTATCTCACTTTCACAAAACTCATTTTCTTTTGTTCTAATAGTACAAAACAAAAAAGGTAAGACGAAATAAAGCAACACAAAAAGAAAGCAGAAAGCTTTAAAATGGCATTTTAACAGCCATCAGCTGGCTCTAAGGCACACAGAACAAGGAAAGCTAAAGTAGAAGCAGCACACACCCCTCCAGTGTCCTCGCCACACTTTGCTCCTCTCCATTTTCTCCCGACTCTTTGAAAGTTTGGGACTGACATCACACACTGACTATGGTACGTTATTGTTCTCAGACGACAAAGCAAAACAGCCCTGCCACGTAATGTAGTGTATATCATCTGCTGGATCTCTGTGCCCTCTAAAAGTACGAATGAACGTGTGTGAGTGTTTTTGTGTTGTGCAAAAGTAACAAGTGTCAAATTTCCTCAAGATACCTGCTGTTCTTAGTTTTAGGGAATGACTTGCCCCCTCCCTAATCCGCACCCCTTCTTCTTTCTCTCTCTTTTCATCCCTCTCTCCTGAGGGATATGAGTCTGTCTGACATTCTTT
>JAVQJL010092578.1:40000-66384 GCA_036024295.1 Nannoperca obscura
CAGAAATGAGCTCATATAGCCAGAGGAACGCAAGGACGGGCAGCTGTTTCAACTTGCTCTATAGCTCTATAGAAGTGTCTAGCGTGTGTGTGTGTGTGTGTGTGTGTTAGTTTACCTGGCCTCCCGAAACTTTTTGAGCAAACTCGGTCTGTCCTGGTTCCTTCGTCTCCTGAACCATCGCTGCACTTGTCTTTCTGAATAGCCAGTCTGCTTGCAAAGGCTTGCTATAGAAGTCTGAGAAAAGCACAAAGAGGTCAGATTTAAGTATTTAACGTAGCACATAGCGCGGTGCTCTTTCTTTTTAAGTGTGCATGGGTGCGTGCAAATATGCACCTGTGTCGGGTTTTTGGTAATGTTACAGTAGTGGGACTCCAGTGAGGGTTTGTGAGGCGCTTTGAGCCGTACTGTCTCTTTCACCCCGAGCAGAGAGGCCAGGGGTGTAGCCACCTTCCTGCAATCACAAAAAGGTTGTCGAGATTAAAGGGAGATAAAATGCAGAGAAGTTAAAAATTGAAGAAGCATCGATGCAATACGAGGTGCAATCATGGAAACTCTTAATTTGAATGATCCAAATTTGAGATAAAGAGACATAAAAGGTCATTTGAATCATTAGAAGTTAGGATGGTGTAACAAGACAGTGTTTAATACTAAACAAAGACAATGGGGAAAAGAGCTCTTTGGCGTTTGCAATGAAACACATGGACTCTTGACATGTCTGATTTCCAAAAGATTGGCTACTGGAAACAGGAACACTGTACTTGTGTGAGAAACAATGAGTCACTTATAAGAATGGAGCTTTACTTATTTTAAAGTAGGGAACAGCATAGGAAACATTGCTATAAAAAAGCAAGAGATAAAATCTGCATTTGAAGTACAATAATGCAATTAGAGGTCAGAGGATGAGATAACCGATGGGTAGACTAAATAAAGAGATGGCAGCAGTCACGGGAAAAAGACACCAGTTAGATTGGACAGAAGGACGGAGGGAAATGTGTGAATAAACGAGGAAGCAAAGGTTTGAATTCATAACCAGACACAGATGAGAGGCACAGATATCGACTAAGACAGAGAGAAAAATGGACTGACCTTTCAAAGATGTGACGGATAACGAGGAATACAAGGGCGATGGGCAGCGCCACCCACAAGTCGCGGGCTTTGGCGTATATTCGTCCATCCCGATCCTCCAGGTCGGCCCAGCCAAGGCCCTCCGGAAACCACAGCCGCTCCTGCCAGAACCACTCACTCAGCCCCGACATCATCCTGCAACACAGGACACACAAGGAGTCACCGCCAACTCTGGTGCTTTATTACGCTGTAAAGCTAAAGACCCAAGACACATAATGTTGTAGAGGCAGAATACGCACCCTGAAGAAAAACTAAAACGATGACATGGTTTCACCTAAAATCCAAATGCACAAGCAGTCTCTATGGGCCTGGCTATGTGGGAAGACATCTAAGATTAGGGATGTTTGGTACCATGTAATTAAGAGAATTAGATGATGGTACAAACATTCTCTCCCTGGATGCCTGGCTGTAGGTTTTTTCCTAATGCATATAACAGAGCACAAGCAGCATGCAGGAGGCCCACGTGAGGGAGGAAAAATCAGACCAACAACTGAGCTTCATGCTTTCGACACCAGCACTTTCCTCAACAGTGTTTCTGCAGCTAAGTTCTGGGAGAGGCAGAGAAAGAGAGTAAAAGGGTTGGTGGTAAGGGAGAACTCGCATCTGAATTATTTGAGTCACGATTCATCCATACGAGCAGAGCGGCGGGGGCGCACCCGCACACTACGTCTCTGGGGTCCCCTTGCGGATCTACAGTAACTCCCCTCCCACCCGCTGCAACTGAAAGTGCCAAAGCCCTGTAACCGCTTCACTTCCACTCCCATCCCCACCCCGCTGCTTCCTGCCAGCAATCAAGGATTCCCTCTTTGGCCCAGGGAGCAAAAATCCATGTCCCTCCCATGACTATCTTTAAAATGTGCAGCTGAAATTAGACTTGGGTATAAAGAGCTGAGCTTCATGCCTACGACTGACAAAAATAATAAATAATAATAATAAAGACTTTTTGTTCTACAAAACCCCTTTTCTTTTTAACCAAAGTTAAGGACTGCAAATAATACTTATTTTCATTATCAAACAATCTACCAGTTATCCCCTTGATGACGTGTTCTTTGGTATTTTTGCTTAAAAAGTAACTTTTTAATTGATTAATTAAAAAGAACAATCGTATTAAAGAATAATTCAGATCAGAAATCTGACCAGATATCCCACGCCAGATTTCAGTACTTGGCCGTTTTTACGGACACATTTTAGTCTGTAACATAAAAGTATTGAAATTTGATACCCAGCCCTTTTTTGACAATGTCCTTATCTTTTATCTTTAAAAACATAATTCAGATCAGCTTTTGATGTTTCACAGCGACAGACTGCCCTCCATTAAATCCTTAATTAAGGATTGACAAAATGAAGGTCGAATGAAGGGCCAGTTGTAGCCTCTGACACTGTCCATGAGACGGTGTCATGGTCGAGGCTGTCGGCTGTTTTCCACATCATGTCATGTTAGTCATGGCCCCCATTTCCTGTCGCAACAGCTCAGGCTGGGCTTTCTCTTCTCTCTCTCTCTCTCTCTCCCCAACACTCTGCCCCCCCCCCAGCACAGGTGGTGTTGGATGGGAAAGTTGACATATTTTTTCCCAGTCATTATGCCAACTCTTCCATTTCGCCAAGCGCTACATCTCCCTTCTTGTGGCGTGTCGTGCCACATCTTGTGAATTCTGGTGAACAGCATGTGTGTGTGTGTGTGTGTGTGTGTGCGCATGTCTTGTTCCATAAAAAGCTGTCTAATCTCACCAACAGATAACTAAATGAGCCTCTGAGCACAAAACAAGATGGTTCAAAGGGCAGAAGTGCTGAGGAACGCGGGCAGGTACAACGCGCTAACTTCCATGTGTAACAAATGATTTCCCATAAAAACAACCCATCAGACCATGAACTGTGAATAAGTGTATCCGCTGTAATTAGGCTAAACATACGCACATGTACACCCGAAAACAAACAACAAGGGAGGAAAAACGTGCAACTAAACAAGGACAAATTGTTGTTTTTGCATTGCTGCTGCTGTATGGAGGCATGTTAGGGTTTGAGAGGATATTTTTAGGGTTACTGGTTGAGATCACCCAGTGTATTCAGCATGTTAAAGCTCTTTTCCCCACACAGCTTTCCTAACTACACATTCCATTGGCCCACAGAGTCATATGACCAGACTCTGACCATTTTTAAAGCTCCAATAAAAATAAAGGATGCCTCTGTCAGGGGAGGGAGAAAGGAAGTTCTCTGACTCTCTCTCTCTCTCTCTCTCTCTCTCTTCCTCACTGTGAATATACATCACAGGGATGTGGCGACTGTAAACAGATCCAGCCTGGGAGAGTACAGCTCCAGATGGTACCATTATACCTGAATCTTAAGTGTACAAACCCATGATGCAGTTTCTCAAAAAATAGACGAAATAAATGGAAAAAGCCTCAGAGGAAAACCTAAACACACTAGACTGGAACCTGGCAGAGTCCAAGAATAATTGGATAATGTAAACACACTGCCACCATACAGAGGGAGCGCTCCAGCTGCCCCATTCACTCTCCATGCGCTAATAACATCTTTTTTTTTAGTTTTACAGTCACCCAATACTTTGTTGATCTGAACGACTGGAGACTGAGTCAACTACAGGAACACAAGTCATGAGACAGTAGCAATATACTGACGGTGAGTCATAACATATCATCTATGTGTGTATAACTAACCACTTACTTTGTCCGTCCATACTTAAGTTGATGGTTGACAGCTGAATCATTCAAACCACAGCTTTTAAAAATGACATGGAGACTGTTGGGGCTACTTGACATGAGAGGTCAAAGCTGAGTTTTCACTCCCTCGGGTTTGAAGTCAGAGGCAGAACGGCACATCGACTACATGCTGATATCACATGGCCGGAGTCAAAATGGGACTGAGTCAGTCAGATAAGTCAGCAGCCCTAAACTTGTTCATGGCCTTGAACATTGCTGTAGTAAATATTGTATGGACTGACTGTGGTCACAAACTCAAACTGCCTATGAATGGGTTACTACTATATATATTACTAGATTTGAAATGATACCCATCTCTAAGCCTGACATATTGGTCTACTGCATATTGGGTCGCAATAGTGGCACTTACAATTATAATAACTTATACTTTAAATGATCTCTCACTCATGCTGCTCCTTGCTGATATGATGGAGGATTATCCTGAACAGGGTAAAAACCTGCAGTGGCACACTATGTGTGCACATTTCACTGATAAACCTGATAAATAGGTCACTTTTCCTAACAGAGCCGATCACCTTTAAAGCATCTATGGGTATAATATTTAATCTTGAAGTAGGGTATAGATAAGAGCTGAAATGATTAGTTAGTTAATCATTTAACCAAAAAAATTAGCAACTCTATATTAAATATCAATTGATCGTTTGAGTTATTTTTCAAATACGTTGGCCTGTTGGAGATTTTATAATGGCTATTTTTCACTATTTTCTGAAATTTTAGGGACCAAATGATTAATGAAGAAAACCCTTGGCTGACTAATTAATAATGACAAGAATTATTAGTTGCAGCCCTAATGTAATTTCAACACTGACAAGAATAATGTTGGATGGAAACACTGGATACATGCCATTTATTGGTGCTAAAAACATTAATATCCGCCCTCAATAACTAATCAGCCAAACTGTATATTACCGTAGATGACATCCTTAATTTATTGTGGCCCAACATGCGGCCACTGTTTGCAGATCACAGTGAACACCATGAAATCCTGAATGCAGATATGGTGGGATGAAGCTGCAGTTGAGGCTGCTGACATGCTTTCTGGGCATGGTTCATTAGCTATAACTCAGGATATTTTTGAGCCAGAAGGTCCTGAGGGTGAGTTATACACATCCTTCACATTTCTGACTTTCCTCTGGACCTCGGTCTGACGGGAAACAGTTCCCTGTAATTCTATTAAAGTACAAGATACAGTAGTTAGTAAAACACAGAGATTGCAGAAGAATGATATGCTGCCAATGGGAGAAAATGTAAAATCACCTCAAGGGCAGACGGCCAGTCTGTGGTGATCTGTTTCATCAATGTTCTCCAATCTTTTGTGTTTTAGATAGAGATCACAAGAGAGGCAACTTTAATACCTTCGAGACTGATCAGTGACCCTGATGAATTATTGATGAGAAGATGCAATCAGTCTGCATATTGATTTGAATAGGCTCGTTCAGGAGGTGTGAGGGTAACATTGTCATGCTGATTCTCTCCTGAATGGATGCAGGTCAGTCTTGCCCATTAAGTACAGTTACCTTGCCCAGAGCCATTAGATTGGCCCCATGATATACGTGAAGCTATTCTTTCTGTTGAGTGGAAGCTGTGAAGGGTAATTACCATCAAACACTAGCAATACTGAGGCACTGCTGTGCAAAGATAGTCAAGGCAACTGCTTGAGGTTGTTGCGCTGAAGAAGCAGAAGATGTAATCATTGACAGATGATAGTTGGAAGATTTTGTGTGTCCAGGTCAGGGAGAGATAAACCAAAAACTAAAGCATATAAATTGTGTTTTTTTCCCCCCTAGACTGTCAGGATTTTGTGGAACTAACATGGTGTTTGACATGCTTTCATCAATGAGACAGTTTCACTTCTTAATAAATCATTAAGAAGGTTGGTCATATCATTTGGTCTGGGGCAGGGACAAACGATCATTTTCTTCACTGGTGTGGTGGCTGAGAGGTACAACTGTGTGCTTATCAAGCAGAAGGTCACCTCCTCACTTGTAAGTCGCTTTGGATAAAATGGCTAAATACCTAACTACACTACACAATACCTGACTACACTGATTTGTGTATGAATGGATGCTCATGGTGGCAATCTCAGCTGGTTACAAGACTAGCCTATTCCTCAGGATTTGCAGTGGAGTTTGCAGCATTACCTTAATTTATGGGATTCTTAATTCTTAATCTCAGATTGTTAAAATGTGTGTTTTTCTGTCAATACTAGCTTAAATGTGGCTACTAGTAAAAAGAAATAGCAGAGAGGCTAAGTGAAAAACACAATGATCCCACGCATTTAATAAATAAAAAAACATAACATTTAAAAGGGTTTACACGTTATTATATTTCACTCAGGGTGTTGTATCCGCGGTTTTATGTGGTATAATCTGCTGCTAGTTAGCAAACTTCAGAAACCGACCCACCGTTGGGCCACACGCCAGGCTGCCCTCGTGTCTTTATGTTAGACAACAAAGGTTAACGATTATTACCGGGCTTTCATACACTAACCACCCGACACAGACGTATGCGCGTCTTTTCTCGTTAAATATGCCAAAGGGGCCTGTTATGTTATATTTAATTAACCGATTCCTACATGAATGCGTAATGACGTCTAAGCGGAGCGAGGATGCGGAGCGTGCGTCCGCCGCTAACCCACTCACGCGCACAGAAACGAACATCGTCTACTTGCCGACATGAAAGTGAAACGGTACTTACTTTGGCGTTTTCCCCTGCAGTGAAGCTCGCAAACAGAGAATAACGTGTTTGTCTTTCTCCACACCGTCGTCCTGGTCCCACCTAGCTAGCTAGCTAAAATCCTAACGGTTCTGTTGAGCGTGCCCAGCCCGCTGGTTGTGCTCAGAAGGGCGCAGTTAGTGTCCAAGTTTAGTATCCGGACAGATTTTTACACCTTTCCATGCTGTACAAAGTTTGTTTTTCTCATTAAGAAAAACACCGATGGGTAGGGGGAGGGGGGGGATAAAAAAACAACAACAACAACAAAAAGTCGGATCTAATTGGAGAATGTGTAAAATGCTGCAATGCGACCCGCAATTTCCCCCCCCCCAACAGATGTTCAGGCTTTTTTCTCTCCCTCGTCGTGTCCCAGCTAATTGTCCCCCGCTTGTGTGTCCCGGGAGTCGGCGGGGTTTGTCTGGGTGTCTGACCGGGCAGAGGCGGAGGTTGGGCCGGCAGGAGAGGGGGATTGAGAGGAGTAGACAGAGGGAGGAGTGAGGGAATAACGGAGAGGGAGGGACGCATATGACGTCCAAGCACACGAGAGCGTTTGGCTGACACACACTCAAACACACACACACACACATCCGCATTTTGTTTCCGCTCACAGAAAGGTTTTACACCCTTTCTCTGCACACATCAGAACTTAAGTTATATGTGGCAGACCCCTGTAGTCTGATGCATATTATATTTGTGTGCGTGTCAGATCTTACACTGGGGTTCCAGCTTTTGTCCCAACTGACCTTTGACCTCCTTGTTATTTGCAAATGTAGCATAATCCACTGTTGCACTCATTTACTGTTAACTTTCAGCTGAATGTAAAATAAATGTATTGTATCTTATACAGAATTTCATATTCATATTTCAACACCAGCAGTACATTTATGTTTAACTGTTTTCAGACTATAAATTATCTTTTGTCTGGGCAACAGTTTTAGTAAGTGAATTATATTATATTTGACCTTTTTAAACACAAAAATCAGTTCCAAATGTCAGGGCAGTGTAGTTCTTCTGTCATATTACCATAGCAAGGAAGGTTATCTTTCTATACTTGTAACCCATGAACTATAAAACAAGCATGTGAGGGGTCACAGGCAGGCGTGCAGTACAGAATGTGGACTAACTTCCAGCCTGTAAAAGAGTTTGCACACGTGAGACAGGTTCAATGGACACGTTCAAGGTCAGTCAGGTCACCGCTTTTCCTCATATGAATGATAACAACAACCTGTCTGAGCCTAGCTTTGATTTTACATACATTTATTTGATAGAAAATAAAATAAATTATATTCTTTCTTGGAGCTGACATTAAAAACCAAAGCAGATCCAACAGGTGAGAGGGACGTTTTGTTATGTATAGGCTATATCAATGGTTTTCAACCCAACAGTGGATCATGGGAGGGTCATGAGGCCAAGAAAATGAAAAAAAAATTAACTGTTGTCAGTTATGAACTCTATGTCATTAAAGTAGGTTCCTTGTAACCAGCCGATATCTGTTCCATAAAACATCTTTATAAAGGTAAAGAAATGTTTTGGAATTTAACCGTAAAATATGCCGTTTCCTATCCTATCCTATCATATTGGCCGACGCTCAATGAAGATCGTCTGTTGTTGCTGACCTCAATCAATATTGCTATACACTTTCAATTGAGGCCTCCTTTTATTATTATATGGCCATCAAGCTTAGTTATAATTTATCTCTACTCATAATTTGAGCACGTGCACGCATGCTCTTTCTCTTTTTGGTAAATTGAACTGAGATCAAGTCATTAAGTCCCAGAGGGAGGAGAGTTTACTGAAGCAATGTTCTCAAAGATAAAAACAAACACAGCATTGAATCCTGCTGATAAATAAGAAGCCTACTCCCATAAACGAATACAGGAGATAAGTTTGGCACATCAGCTGCATCTGGGTGAAGGCTTGCTATCATTCTCTGGTTACACGACTTCTACTTACGCCCCCTTCTGGTCAGAAGATAGATGTGCGTTTTTGATTTCTGTGGAATCTTTGTGTTGAATCATTCAAATCAATATTTTTGTGTAAAAGCAATCATTGAAACATTCTCCGATACTCTCTTTCTCTCACACCCACATACAAAGACACACACACTTAATAAATCACATTAGGACATTTAGTATGATACTTTTTATTTTAACTTAAAAAGAGTGGATCAAAAACAGGATTCAATAAATTAGAAATAAATATAATTGCTGTAATAATTAATACATACATTATAATTACTCGATTGCGAGGGTCTGACAGAAACAGGCCCTCAAAAGGTTTTCTCTAGAAAATTCTAAAATCAAAATATTGCAACCCACTCAAACCCCTTCTCCCAATAAACAAAAATAATTGATAAATTAGTAAATAAATAAAAAATAGCTCAAATATTAAAACCTCCCGAATAAAAGTGCAATCCCCCCCTCCCCCAAGTTTTACCTAAAATCTAAGTAGAAATTTAAAATAGGTTAGTGATTTCCCATTTTACAATTTGGAATGTAATATCCCTTTATGAGGATGATGATGTCACTAGTGGTAATAATAATAATAATAATCATAATCATAATAATAATGTTGCTGTGTCCTGTTCAGTGTTTATCTAAAGTAGTATTCTTTTTGCATTTTTTCTTGTTTTTTAAATGCTGCTCTTTGTAAACTAAATTATTTACAGGTCTTTAGGATTTTCTCCAAAGTCTCTCTAACCTACTAATTTTGTCGTCTTTTTTGTATTTTCTTTCTTTTTTTATAATGAAACATCGGCCCCTCTATATTTGTCATGTATTAGACATGGTATAGACAAGTTAAAGTCTATTGAAGTGATATATCGGCATTGTCCGTCAGTACCTTCCATACATGCTTGGTCTGAGTCGTATTAACTGTACTAAACACCCTGTTGGCAAACTCCACACAGACCATGGTCAAACCAAGCTCTCGGCTGTATGGGTAAGATTACTGACTCGTGTGAACCATGTGTATTTGTGTGTGTTTGTGCACTTTATGTACATTTGTATACCAGCCTTGTACCGATTGAGGTTCCGTGTTGAGAGCGCATGTGTATTCGTGTGTCAGTGTGCTTGTGTGCTTGTGTGTTTGTGTGTCTGTGTGTGTGTGTGTGTGTGTGTGTGTGTGGCTGCACTCCCCGGACGCTCAAAGGTAGCAGACAGTCTGAAAGCACTATGAACCCTGGGATTCCACCTCGACTGGTCTCTGAAAGGTCACCTGTGAAGGGAGGGAGAGTCGGGAGGTAGAGGGAGTGATACATAAACAAGGGGAGAGGGACAGAGAAGGAGGATATTTTAGAGCGCAAAGTTAAAAATACACTGGAGCTCCATGTTTCTGTCTGATCTTTACATCTTGTCAAGCATGCTCCTCCATCAAACAAAACTCTTGTAGGCATGACTTGAACTGCTATCATGAGTCTTGCAGCAAACTGAACCTTTAGGATGCTTCTAGCTTGTCTTTTGTTTCAGTTTCATCTTGGTGAGTTCAAAACAAGAAGGCATCATTCACAGTTGTAAAGCTCTCATCTTTCAACAGCAATAAATCATGGTGCTTTAACACATACACACACAGTGTCTGGATCATGCAACTCAATACAGTGAAGATCTATTATTTGTGTTCCTTGTTTGATTGGAAGTGTATCTGGAGGTATGCGTGTGTGTGTGTGTGTGTGTGTGTGTGTGTGTTTGTAAAGCTCCAGTATCTGGGCATATGTGGTTATGTGTGTTACTTTATGAGCTATGTGCTGCACTCGTGTGCCTTGGATCATGGCAAGCAAACACTACTACCGACATGCATCACTCTCTGGCATTTGCAGTATAGAAATTCTGGGTGATCATTTTCCTCTGGCTGATGTAGGGGAGGCAGTTTCAAGGGTTCAAATAGTGGTAGTTCTTAGAAAGGTCCATCTGACATTAAATGCCTTGTTATTATCCACAAGGAGTAGTTATGTAAAAGTTTGTCTAGAAATAGAAGCAGAATCCTTTATTTATAATGTGAGCTGCCTTGTGACTGTGCATCCGCGCACTGGCCTGACAGCAGCTACACATTTTCTCCTCTTTGGTAAAGGTTAGGATTTGTGGAGGCTTGAATTTACCACAAAATATAGAGATCCTCTATTCTCACTGTTTAATTTCTCCCAGAATTCCTATAGTTGAAGGCTGTTATCCAATAAGCAAGAGGCACTTGTTTTTCCACCATAACAACCACATACCCTTTACCTCAAAACACGAGCTAGAAGGATAGAAAGAGGAGGTTGGGATGAGGGGAAGCGAAGAAATAATTTGACAGAGAAAGGAGGAGGAGGAGATAAGGGGACCGGAGGAGGAGGAGGAGGAGGAGGAGGAGGAGGAGGAGGGGAGTAGTGAAGGGGAGAGGGAGGAAATACCACAAAAGCAGTGATAGAAGATGTAAAAGAGACCAAGAAATAGAAACAAAGGAGCAAAAAACTGAAGTGCCACATCAAACAGTGTAACAAATCAGAATCCAGGAATATAAAACTCAGCCTATCAGAGCACAGCTCAACAAAATTTCATGCTCGCCCAAAAATAGTGTACTTTTCTCACTAAACTCTCTTCTAAACTCTTTTCTATCCTAACCTGTGTGGCCCATGGACCAGTTTGTAGCCATATTTAAACTTCCCTTTACTGTACTGCATAATCATTTCATAGCCTCTTTGTCCAACATGGCCTGCCATTGTTGTATAAAATCATAGTAGCATGTGTGTTTTTCCATCAAAGATAATGTCATATTTTGCAGTAAACTGTAGTGCTGTTCTGCATTTCTCCACCAGTCCACTATAGCAACCTCTGGAAAACCTCTCTATACAGACACCAGTACAACAAGGTTTATGCACTCCTGTATTACACGCTAATAGTGTAACACAGACACATATGTACACATAGATACCCACGCTCACTACTTTACCCAAACAATTTGTTCAAATAATAATGACACCAAACAGAACACTACAGAAACTGATCAAAAACAAAGCTGCAAAAAATTAACAAGAGTTGCTACAGAATTTATCAAATTACTATACAATTATTAAGTGTATCAAATATCCAATTAAATCAATTGATCTGAGTACAGTCCTGGCTATTGACAGTTATTGATCAGTATGTGCACAGGTCAATACAAAATAAAGTCACAATGCACCAAACACAGTCTGTGGTCACTACAGCAACAGGACATGCAGGTCAACGCATGGCTGGTTGCTCGAGGTGACAGAACAAAAATTGCCAAGGGCAACCAACACAGGCAATCAATCGCCACAGCAACCCAAACACAGGCCAACCAATCAACTTACAACAATGCGAGAGGAAGGGGGGGTCAGGGCTTTATCGGTCACTAGGCAACCATTGCCATAGCGATGGGGTCCTCGTGAATTATGATTGGACGGAAGGATCTTGGGTGAGGTAAGTTGCCGTTTCAGGAAAAGATCAAAACAGCAGGAAAGAAAATAAATAAGATTGTGAAAGAAAATAAAAAGGAAAACAATATTTCAGTATTTTCACTTTTCCTGAGTTGTTTTCATATTAGTAACCCAATGTTTGTTTACTGATATGTCATGTTAAGCTTTTCTTTTCAACTTTGTACCATCAATTAGCATTGCAGTGTCTAAGCTAACGCTACCTTTTCCACGTTTTGTTTTTCTCACTAACCTAAGTTCATCCTCCTGCTCCCCCAACATACAACACCTCACTTCTCTTCATGTCGTGTCACTCATCACCTCTTCACCACCACCTCACCTCTCTTTATCTCTTCTTCCTCCTCTCAGTTGTCACTCAGTATGGGCGGTTGGCATCTTTGGGCCGTTTGAGCTGCACTTTCAGTCTTTTCATACCAATCTGGAAGCCATTCATGGCCTGGATGGCGGCCTGAGCACTGGCTGGGTTGTCAAAACTCACAAATCCTGGAGGAAACAGAGGAGTTGTTATTTTAATTCAGCCTCTGTGTCAACTTGACCAAGAATAATACTAAATTTAAACTGACACAATATCTTGTGTTCAACAAAGTCACCCTCAGTCTTTTTCACTCGTCCTTTCGTTTGTCTGATACATCTGCTCTCCCCTTTCCCTCCCTCTTTCTCCCCCGTCTGCGTGTCTCACCGAAGCATTTGCTCTGATTGGTGGCTCGGTCAACAAACACCTTAGCCGAGATGACATTGCCAAAGGGCAGGAACATCTGCAGCATCTCAGAGTCACTGAACTCCTGAGGCAGGTGGTAGATGAAGATGTTACAGCCTTCTGGACCTGACACACACGAACACACACACACACACACACACGCACATTAGGAAGTGTGATAAATTATCTCAGGCTGTGAAAACCTTATGATAAACAACTTGAAATAAGATCACTGGAGAGAGGGGTGTGGCCCCAGACAGACAGGAAGTCACATCACCTTCTCTCTGCTGCTGTTGCTGGGGCTGCTGGTGTTGCTGGGCAACCAATGTTGGCTGCTGGGGGAATGGCTGCCCAACCAATCCGTAGGCAGCAGGATACGCCGCTATTGGGAGACAGTAACAAAATCTGATTGGATAAAAACAACAGGTGGCAACATAGCAGCGTCCAATGGCGTCATTTCGATTGAACTGAAATGTCTCCTGTTGAAGGTGAAAACTATTAACTGTAACAGTTAAATGGAGCAAGTCTGCTAAACAATGACACTGTTGATCGGAGTCTGGTATGCATGCATTACAGTCCCCTTTTACTCCGTTGGTATGAATCATGTATACAGATGGTTTAAAGGTATGATTAGCTTTATTATATTATTACCAGCCATTAATGTGTGTCTTGTGTTATAATGAAATCAGATAAATTATTTAAAGAAATTAATTAATTCAATTAGCCTTGAAACATTTCCACCCTTGAAACGATGCCGGTCAATTTGAAAGCAGACACCTGGCCTTCCTTGATCCTCATCTTCAAGTATACTCATTTAACCTACTGAATGAGCTGCCTGCCCAGCTGCATGTTAATATTCATCTTTGATAACACAACTGAATGTGGATTAGAGATGTAATGACAATGACATTTGTAATTAACTTTGTGTCTCTTTACTGAACCTGAAGTTATTTTCAAAGCAACATAAGGGCATTTACATTTAGGATTTTTTAAAATACATATTATATGTATCCATGTACCATCTCAACACACTTCAGCTTCATCTGACCATTTTTGTGACCTGACTGTAAACTAATTTGCCCACTAGTACACAGTGAGCATTTGTCACATCATCTTTAGTTGTCTGTTGAACATGTGAAGTGCCCTTTAACCCTATCTGCTGTGCCCACTGAGTGCTTTTGGTTGTAAGCTCTTTGCTCCTTTGTCACAGATAGTATATTATACACTGTATGTGCAGTTAGCGAGAGGTTAATACACTTGAAGAATCCAGACCAAAATGACATCTGGTCAACACTTTAATCTTTCCATACACCAACCTGTGTAGTGTTGCATGCCTGCATACGCCTGCTGTAGGGGGTCCAGAGCTGCTGCGGGACTCTGAGCTGGAGAGTGAGAAAATAGAAAAACAGTGAGAATAAAAAAAAGTGTAATAATAAATCTTGTATTTCCCTTAGTTTAATTTATCAATTGCAATAGTCTATACATCTATACATCTTAGATTTTATTAAAATACCTTGATATGGGTGAACTCCATTGGTGTATAGTGCTTCTGTTGCTTGCTGTCCATTGGTGGGGGCTGGCAAACTGCTGTAACCATTAACTCCTATTGGCGGGGGGAGAGATGGCACAGGCGTTGCTGCAATAGTTGGAGGAGTGTTTGTACCTACAGACGCAGATCACACCCCATATGATGAGTCTCTGTCACTGCAGCCCTTTAGCTATACCTCCTATATGACCACACCTTTTCTATTTATTTATCATTTATGTAATTGTCTTGTTCTACCTCGGCAAAAAACTGTAAAACACGAATAACTAAGTGCTTTAAACTTCTACATGGACTTCTATTTTAATTAAGCTAAGCTAAGCTATGGACTGCTGACCATAATAAAAATACTGTCACATTTTGTGCTGTAATACACAGCAACTGCATCTACAATACACTATATTCTACAGCTCCTCTGCAGGTGTCTGACCATTTACACATATAAGAGTGTTTTTGAGTATGTATGGTGTGTATGTGTGTGTGTGTGTGTGTGTATGTGTGAGCCTACCCGAGGACGGCGTGATGGGTGTAATGGGTGTGGCAATGATTCCGTTGGCATTGAGCGCCGCCATCTGTTGCATCTGTACGGCGGCAACTGTTGCCACAGGAGACAAGTACGCTGACTGGGCAACCAGGGCCTGCTGCTGGACAAGCTGCAGACAGGGAAGGAAACAGAGAGAGAGAGGAAGGGGTTGGAGAAAAATTGGGGGAGGAGGGGGAAAGAGAGATAAGACAAAGAGACAGTTAAATGGATATGGGAAAGAGAGAGAGAGACAGAGACAAAGAGGGAGAAAAAATGAGAGGAAGGGACAGGGAGAGGGAGTGATGGAGGAACAGATGAATAGAGATCTAATTACAAGGCCATTATGTCCTGAGTCAGTGGGTTAATGGTTGTGTGTTGCGGGAAAGCTAATGCCAGATGACGTATGTTCTGTTGTCTGTGTAATAACATTACCCCCAATTAGACCACTGATAGCCTCTTCAAACTTATTACATCCTTTCATAAGCACAGCACTCCCCTTGCAAACTTGCTGTGTATATGTGTGTAGCGCAGTGAGTGTTTGTGCATGCGTGCACTGCTTGCCTGTGCGTTGACCGCCTGTGTGTAGGCATTGTAGGCGGGGAAGTTGAGGGTCATGGGGCTGAAGATGCCGAGCTGGGAGGCCACCTGCTGCATCCTCCTGAGCCCTCGCTCCTTCTCCGTGTCGGCAAACTTCACCACCAGACTGGACGACGCTCCCTGTGTGGCGAAAGATGGAGACAGACGTTACATTTTAACTGCAATTAACTGCAGTAATGTTGTGTGTTATCTTTTTTTATGTGTTAATGGGATTGAGCTCCAATTCATTCATTTTCTCCATCCACTTCATCCTTTTACAAGTCACATGGGACTCCGGCTTATCCTAGCGTATAGATGATGTCCAGGGCACGAGCAAACCTCACAGACACTTACACTCCTTACATTATAACAGACAGAAAATGTAAACTCTCCCACATGACGTATGAATGTCTTTGGAAGAACATACAAACACTATGTAGTGTGGGCTTGCCTTGTGTGTGTGTGTGTGTGTGTGTATTTTTAATTAATAATTTGTAATCTCATGCATGCAACGTACAGGCATTGTGCGGCTCCCATGCAAACTGTTGATGGCAGCCTGGGCTTCAGCGTGTCCTTGGTATTTTACAAAAGCACATCCTGCAACAAAACAGAGTCCGTTACAGCACACAGAGTGTATACTGTACTGTATACTAAATGAAATAAGGTAGTTTGTGTGTGTGCTTGAGCATATATACTGTTATATATAAAGTTTACCTTTGCTGGTGCCGTCAGGTCCTCTCAACACAGTACACTCGTCTATGCTGCCAAAGGGCTCAAACAGCCTTCTGACGTCCTCATCGCTCTGTTGCTTTCCCAGCATGCCAACAAACAACTTCCTGTCCTCTGAAAGACCAAGACATGTGGAAGAAAGGGAAGAAAAGGATATGAAATCAACTTTATTTTCCCTAAACTGGTCACATCTTTGTTGATAAGACTATATAAGTTGTGTTAATAGAAATCTATCTATTTATGGAAGCTACCATCTTTGTCCAGCAGGGTGCAGTCAGAGAATGGTAAAAAGAGAGGGGAGTGGAAAGAGTGAGATTTGATTGTATATCTGTGTGTACGTGTGTGTAAACTACAAGCAACAGTCCAAGTAAGCCGTGCCAAGCACCCCGTTGACTACTTTCCATCTCTATCTGATCCAACTTGACACCTACCCTTCTCTCTATCACACTGGAATGCGTATGTGTGTGTGTGTGTGTGTGTGTGTAACTATGTTTAGATGTCTCACCTCCTCTGCCTTCGCTGTCAGCTGGTTTCACCTGGATTGGCCGATTCATCTGAGGAGCAAACAAGGTACATCAACACAGATGGTCAATATAACAACAAGTCTCCATTTGTCTTAGCACAGCACATCTCTATAGGATTGACTCATCTCACAGTAAACAGACTCCTGACATTTGTTTCAAGCTCACAGATGCGCTTCATTTATAAGGACAACACACATAAATCCACATTTCTGTAAATGTGCACATTTACAACCGCAGGATTTTTGACAAAAAAAAGAATGTTGACAAAACAAACCTCCATTACATAGATTATTAAACAATAAAATGGTTGGTTTTATGGTTGGTTTTTTAGCATTTTACATAGGATGTTATTATCTGCACTGACAAATTATTTAGTTCCAAAGTGAAATACTGTGACTTTTGAACAAAATATTAAAATCTTAATTACAACACTGAAGGTGTGTGTGTGTGTGTGTGTCCATGTGTCGTTTAGTCTGATAAATCAAGGTTAGCAGGAGACAGGTGCGCCTGGACTCTGTCCCAGGCTGCTCTCTTTCTGTGTCAAAACACACACAACCTTACTATCTCTGATTTCTCACACACACGGGCACGCACGCACACACACACACACACAGAATGGAGGGGGGATTGAGAAGTGACGAGATTAAGAATGCAGGCCAGCTGATCTGGATTACAGAAGAACTCCGGATTAGATGAAGGACAGGAGTAGATTGAGATAAAGAGAAGAGAGAAAAGGGGATGGGGTGGGGGGGGGGGGGTGTAGCTGTGGGATGGGATGACAAGTGTGTGAAGGGAACAGGCGCAGTCAGCTAAAAATAAAAGGATGGAGACCAAGAGTTAGAGAGAGAGCGGCCTGGGGGACCCCGACTGACTTCGACCGACTGAAAGGGCAGGTGGAAGGCCAAGAGGAACCCGGGGAGTGAATGGAAATTGTAGAAAAAGAAGCATCACATGAGGAGTGAAAGAGAGAGACAGAGAGTGGGAGGATGAAAGCAAAGCTGCCCCTGAGAGGATGATTCAAAAAGAAAAGAAAAAAGAGAGGTGGGGTAGAGCGGGTATGTGATTCAGTCGTGACTCTGACTCTGTCTAAAAAATGTCACGACTACAGAGATCCATTTAATGCATGCATGCACATACATGTTCTGAATGCATGCGCTATCTACAGAAGCACAGGTTTGTCACACACACACACACAGAGGCTCACACAGCCAAAAACATACTACACACACAGTACTTAGTCATAGCACTGAGGCAATGAGACAGAGTGTTAATGCCAGAGGGATGGGGTGGGGTGGGGGGAGGAGAAGGGCTGCAGAATGATGGCGCTGAAAAGAGGGAAGGAGAAGTGCAAGGAAGGGAGAGCAAGGAGAGTGACTTTGATACACTAGGCGAAGCCAAAAAAAAGATGAAAAAAACAGCATGCTTGTAGATACATTTTTAATAAACATGGTTATCAGTCAGACTCAGATTTGAAGTTCCTCACTCTGCTGCAACAAAGCATAAATGCAATAATTAATGCCTTCTCCCACTCCCAGTCAAAATGTGACTTTTATCAATAGTGGTTGAATTGAATGTATTTTGCATCTATGAAGAGTTATTCAAAGACAGGGAGGATAAAAAGGCTCAGAGAGAAGAACAGAGGATGAGAAAAGGCACGGGAAGGGACAGAGAGAGGGAGGAGGAGGAGGGTGGAGAGGGAGGGGATGAGAAGGAAGAATGGAGAAAGGTCCCAGTGGGGTGTTAAGGCAATGTAATAAAGCTGGTAATTGAGGAGAGGGCAGAGCAGAGAGAGACTGGTCCATACATTTGATTAATCAACTCTTAGCTGTCACCACAAAGCTATTGATCTAAGGCAAGGCCATCACACACAATCAGAGACACAGACCCACACAGATGCAAACACATCTGTATGCAAGCACGCGCGCGCACACACACACACACACACACACACACACACAAGGTCTTCAGAGGAAGGAGTGATGCACATTTTTAACCCTGCACCTTTATCGACGCGAGCTGTCGAAATAAACATATGGAAAATGCACACACACACACACACACACACACAAACTCCGCCCTCACAGTTTTCACACTTCCTGTCTATCCATCCATCCATTCCTCCATCATCCATCTTTTCATCCATCCATCCATCATATCCCAGTCCTGCTGCTATTGCTGTCCATCTACCATACCATCCATCTTGCGCTATCAACTCATCGATCAGTCCCGTCTTGTTCATTGATTTTGGGCTGTGTTGTAGAGCCGGCTGATTGTAGCTAGATTTGTGTCCACTAACCCTTTCTCTATCCTTCCATCCATCCATCACCTACTCCATTTTTTCCCTCATTAGGCCTATTCAAGCTCACCCTTGTGACTATAAAACAGACTGAACAGAAGAACCTAATGACTCAAAAGTATGGCGCATCAATCCAGGCTTATCAATCTGTTTCTGAGTATGTGTGTTTGCTAGAACTGCACTTACATTTTGATTTAGACAATGTATAATGTAAATTTCAATGGACGCATTGACAAAATGAGGGGAAAAATTCGAGGAGATGGAGGAAAATCAGAGAAACTGAACACGAGACAGCAGGTGAGAGGTGCACACCGCTTCTACAAAGACAACACAATGGCATCGGAAAACTGGCATGGCAACCGGCTTGTTGTCATGGCAATCGTATGACGGCACACTGGGTAGGTAAACAAGGATGCTGGTTGCCAAGGGCAACTGCTGTGCTCTTCGGGTAAACAAAGAATTTGTGCTTGAGTGTGCTTTGCTGGCTTCATACTATCCCCCTCAATGTCTTTCCCAAGCCATTTTCTCTCTCTTTGAGTTTATGTAATGAGGATTGAGTCTTAGTAAAAATGTATGAGAAGAAGGAAATGAACAGGACAGGAAATGCATGAGTCTAATGTAGAAATGTGGGCAGTGTCCAGAGGTAGAAATAAGTAAATGTGATTTGGCTCCGAGCGAGAGATGGAGAGGGAGAAGGTGACGGAACTGAATCTATATTGTAGTAGAATAATTAATATTCCCTTGAGCTTGAGAGAAAAATGCAAATACAGTACAGTGCTAGTCACTGTACTCCACTCTTTCTGCCTCTCTTCCTTTACTCCAACACACACGAACAGCCACACGCTCCTCTCGAGTCAAATTATCCTCTAATTACTCACGTTCCAATTAAGACTTAATCAACAGTAACCATCTGCAAACGTGGGCACGTACGAGGAGCTGGCTTCATAACTGTAGCGCGGTTTGATCGATCCTGCTGCATACTAAGAAGCCCCTCGCTGAAAGACGGAGTTTCTGTATCTCAGAGGAAAGTGAATTTGTATGTGAGCAGCAGAGCGGAGATGCACGAGGGCGAGAGATATGTGATATATGATCATGTGAGCTTGCATGACCGCTCAGTTGGAGGCACGTTGACTCACACGCATCACCGAACCCTGCATGCAAACACGGCTCGATTTGCATGCTGTGGTTACAACACAAATACACACACAGTACATGTCACTTGCATATGCGCGCGCACACACACACACACACACACACACAGTATACAGTACACTTTTCCCTGCTCCCAAAGCACCCACCCCCTTTGCACACACAGATACAAACACATACTACAAACATACAGTTAATCTTACTCCCTGCAGTAATGCAGAGAGGATTGTGCCAGGATTAGGGGATATTAAATCCTTGGATTATCCAATCAAATCGCATTCTACCCCCTCCCCCACCTACGCAAAAGCAGTGGAACAAACCATTGCACCACATCATGAGGGTAGGGGGAAGTGTGGGTATGTAAATGTGTGTGTACATGAACTATTTGGAACATGGATTAAACTACAGTGTTGAATCAATGTTATCATTTTGGTCTTTTGATTCTTTTTTTGTCATCAAAACACTGGAGGGCAATACTCCACAAATGTGTCCACAAACAGAAATATAGAAATGATTACAGTGCACAGCATGACAACAGACAATGGTGTGTGTGTACAGACTCATAAACACTATCTCTTCATATCTCTCTTCAACACACAAATGCACACACACCCTTCCCCCTTCAATCCCCCTCTGGAACACTCCATCCATACATTTTCAGATGTCCATTTTCCAGAGTGCACAAGAAAGGAAAACTATTTTTATCCCTTCTTCACGATCCAGCATTATTTATCCTTCTTCCTCTCCCCCATCCTCGATTCCCCTCTTTCCACTCTCTATTCCATAATCCCTCCATACTCTGCCTGATGACACGGGCATCTCTGCTTTTTTTTGGCTTTTTTTTCATCCGTTCTCTCACCGCTCTCTTTCATTCACTTCTTTCTCTTGTGTCGCTCCTGATCTCTCTTTCATTTTCTTTCTCCATTTTTGCTGTCCCATGCCTTGCAAGCCTACAAGCTCATTATCATCAGTGTAGTGAACCCTTGTGTTGATTTGATTTGAAATAACTACTTGGGTACCTAAAAATACATCATTGATCAATGAAAAACCATGTAGAAAAAATACTGTATCGATCAGAAGAAGTCTATTTTTCCCCTCCAGTATAACTGACCTGGGCAATACTTCCAAAATAAAATATATTTCTGATTGAATAGCTTGATGATGATGTGCTTATATTTTGGGTATGACAGAAGTCAGAAGATATTGAAACACAAGTTCGACAAAAAATAATCTGTGATCATGCAGGTAGGGACATTTATTTTTCATTTCACTCAGCTAGACTGTTACAGCTACAGCTAAATCATTTACACGATTGAAAAGTAACAATTTTACAATCGATCGTTGGTTTTAAAGCAAAAATGGTACATATATATATGTATATATATATATATATATATATATATATATATAAATTTTTTCTATGACAGTTAAATGAATATCTTTGGACTGTAGGTTGGACAAACCAATTGCTTTTAAGCCACATTAATAAAACATAATTAATCAATTAATCGAGAAAATAAACAGTTATATTAATCGATAAAAAAAGAATTATTAGTTGCAGCCCTACTTTCAACACCTTACTGTAATCAGAAAAAATAGAAACATAGTACGTAACCTAAAAAACAGACCATGTTCAGTCTTTAATCATATTATTAATGATTTATCAATATATCAGCTCTTTTGCATTAATCATTTGTGCCAGAATAGTCCATAAAGGATGTGTTTATATATAGTGTGTTTCAGTGTGTTTACATTTTAAAGATATTGACGCGTGCACCACCCCGGCTCCCTGATGAATCTTAGTTTACGGTTCTGATTCACAGCTGGATGAAGACATTTTGATGTGAGAAACAGAGCGAGGGAGCGGAAAAGGTGGAGCAGCACGGCTCCACCCCACCTCTCCCCGTTCTCTCTATCGCACCACGTTAGGCTTTGCATCCCCCGGGTTACCTAGCAACCTGGCATCTCGCTCAGCTCCGTTGCCTGGCAACGGGGGCCTGCAACCATAATACAAGCTCCTGAGCGGCCCATCCCCCTGCCTCTCATCCCTCCTTCCTCTGTCTCTCTCTTTCCATTCTTCACACCTGAGAAGTCTGCCCTTCTTCTACTTCACTTAATACTTTATCTGGCAGTTAACCCTTCATCAGCCTCTCTACCTCAGCATGGATTACTAACATATTCTCTTCTCTCTCTCCCTCTTCTTCTGTCTTTATAACTCCCATAGTAATGGTATCACACCATGCATAAAGCAGAACTAACTATCCTGTTGATCCCTATAATGTTATGCTGCTTTTGTAAAACCCCAATGAGAGCATTCTGCATGCAGCGGTGGAGTACTCACTGAAATTTGGTCCTTTGGATTTAGTCCAACATAATCCAGCAGCACTATAGGAGATAACTGTTAGACCTATGCACTTGGACCTTCTTTCTATTTTAGGGAGTGTAAATCCATTGGGAAATGAGCTGGTGAATTAAAAAGGCTGCTCAAAGCCAAATTCATGATTGCAAAAATTTCATATTCACTGAGATTACATTCAACACAGCGCCAGTGACACATTTTTGGTTACAGCATTTGGCAAAATCCCATGAAATTTAGGCAAGCTAGATATGCAAATGACCTGTATGTTCTTATAAAGGCTTAATTAAAAGCCTAATATTAACTAAAATAAATTTTTTGTGGCATGTATTTTATTTGATCCTAAACTACTCAATTGTGTTCATTGGGAACACATCATACATACATACTAAAATGTGCTATGTTAAGCTGTGCTCATATTACCAAAATGATAGAAAGTTAGCTGATCCATTCCAAGTATCTTAAGATCACTCTTAAATGATTTAATGTCTTAAATCCATACAAGCAATGTTTACCCTGCATTGTTAATTTTTGTTCAATTGTCCTGCTGCGGCCTTCTACTTACTCTTTACAATTTTACGTCTTCACTTGTCCTCATGTTCTTTTCTATCAGGGGCAAAGAAAATGTCTTAAAATTGAAAAAAATACTTTTTTTGAGTTTTCAGATTAATCACGGTGAAGACGAAGTTTGCAGCTTATCAATTAGTTATACTGACTTCTAACCAGACCTAAATCTTATGTGATCAATCTCACCTAGAAGCCTTAAAATGTAATAAACCACAAACACCGAATCCATGCTTCCAAGTGCATTTACTCGCTGTCTCTCATTAACGACGACTTTGCATCGTGAAGTGAAGTAACTTACAGTAGCGTAATTTGGTGGTATAAAGCCCCAGCTTTGGCCTGTGGTCAGTGTGAAAAGGCCATTAGCAGGTTGAAGTGTGGTTAGAAAGGAGACCTCAGAGCGGAGGTCACACCCCAGGTGCAGCTGAAGTCCTGTCATCCCCTTGCCTGCCTAATCACACATATGCAGACACACACCAGTGGCCCCCTCTGACAGATGTCTCTGTTTAAACTGACAGAAGTGCACCCTGACTCCCTCCCACTCCTCCACCACCCAGAAAAACTCCTTTCTTCCACACACCACCCGCCTGCCCCTTCCTCCACGCTCATTACGGAAAACTTTTGTGTTGTTTCCTCCTTCTCTCTAACCCGACCTCCTCTGCTCCTCCCCGTCTCACCCTACCCCCTCTCTGTCTATACACTCCTATTCATGCCAAACCTCTTCATGGCCCTCCTCCACCACTCGTGACCCCCCCCCCCCCCTTTTTCATTCAGATGAACTCACACACTCATTCAGGCCCCTCGTATGGGCCCTGCTCTATACGTCCATCTCTGTGCAGACATGTAAATTTACATGCTAAGACGAGGTGTCGGGATTTCAGGCTATAGGTTTTAGTCCAGCAGTCTCACATGGACAGTATGAAACATGCCAACGTCATTTTTGACTTTTCATAAAGTACATTGTGGAAGACTTAATTCGTACATTTTTTGTCAATTCCTGAGACAGACTCAAGGATATAATTCTGACTGAAATATATTCTGGGCCTCTTTGTCCTTTCCACGGGTAAACTCCCATTGAAGGTTTCACTTAATCTGGCTGCAGCTGAATTATCTTTCAAATGGACATAAAATATCACGTTTTCCTGTCCATATAGACTCTGAGAGTTCAGTTCATGCGTACATTTTTTATCTCCCAAAATTTACCAAAAGCAGAACAATAAGATATGTGCTTGGGAATGGAAATGAAAGGGTGAATGTTACGGTAACTGATGTAAAAAGGGAATGATGTTTGCTGTATGATCTGGCACTGTAAATCAGTGACACTGCCCAATGATTAAAGCCCTACCCAAGTGCAAATGCTAAGATCTGGGCATCTGTTAAGGTCACTGCACTTAAGTGATTTTTTGGCACGCTCTACTTTCTAGCACTTGTTTTCTTCCTTAATAACCCAAATACATAAATGAAATCGACCCTGGTATGCTTACAATAATCAGTCAATCAAGTCACTTGGGCCTGTAAATGTGTAATACCTATCTTCTCAACTATGAAGATTCTAACACTGGACAATGCCTTGATTTCCAAATCCATCACTTTAAGTGTGCAGCTTGCATTAAAGCCATGTGTGAATCCAGGATTTAAATGGGCACACTAAAGCTGCCCATGCTGCGCTTCGCTCAGGGTCTGAAGCCAGCTTTAAGTTGTGAGAACAAAGCACGTATCAGTCCAGCATCAGATGCAATAATGAAGACTGGTACTTGCACCTAAACAGTTCTTTTCATTCTATGAATGTGGCAACAAGGCCCTGCAGATTTTTGTAGCTGGCTGGATTTACAAAACAGATGGTGTGTGATATGGACTCAACTCAACTTTGGGCTATTTTAGCTCAGCATCTGAGAGACACAGATTTGGCAGTGAACAATCAAATAACCTGGTAATCATGTGTCCACACAAACATAATTTTCAAACTGGAACAAGATACAAATGTCCCTCTGTGTGTGTGCGTGTGTGTGTGTGTGCGTGTCAGGCCTTAAAGAGGCAGGCCCTCTCCAGGGTCAGGCTTTTATGAGGCTATGATTAGATTCTGCCTCAATTTTGTGGTGAAATATGAGGCAAGCACTCTTTTTCTCTCCATGTTGCATGCACAAATGCACTCACACGCACACACATATACACACAGACACACACATAAGCACATGCATACATCATAAGCGCACACACACACAGCAAATACTTTCGTTAAATATAAAAAAGCTAAATCCCCCTTGGTCTTAGCTGTACACAACCCCACACCAACACCCCTCTACTCTGCATAACCCCCTCTGTATTACTCTCTCTGTCTCTCTATACACACACACAAACACACACACACACACACACACACACACACACACACACACACACTTGATTCTACACCTGTCCCTCTACTCCCTTCCCATCCCACACACAGTGAGGATAAAAATAGAGAAACAGCACGAGGGAGGGGGGAGCGATACACATCACAAACCCCATCAGGCGGGGAGAGATAGAGGCAGAGGGATGGCAAAGAGGGAAGAGACAGAGAGAAAATGAAAGAGAGAGAGAAAGAGGGAGCTGGGGTCTGTTCTGAATTGAAAGTGCAGCAGTAAGCAGTGAAGGGGAATAGTAAACAGTGCTGCTGACCACATAAATATGCTAAATTAGCCTACAAAGTCGCCCTAGTGGATAATTGCTCATCATAGCTTTGCCCCATAGGGAGGCTGCCTGCCAGCCATCTTAGATTCCACATGGAAACACACACAGAACATACACAACATGCACACATTAAGCGTCCTGAGTGGATTTGATAAACATCAGCCATGGATGATGGACACATGGAAAGATGTGCCTAACCTCACAGCCATTTTCTTACTACGGACGTACTAAATGGATGAAAATGTATTGTTTTGTGTGATGTTATCACGGTTTACTTCTACAACATATTTGGCTTTCCTTTAATAATTAACATTTGTAACAGTAACTGTAAAGAAGTAGCACTGGTACACTGAGCTGCTGCACCAATCCATGTGAGTCCATAGTGCGCATGCAAATATATAAAACTGTTTAAGCCAGGGACACAAATAACAACGTCACTCTTTCTCTCTTCATGTCAATAGAATACATGTCATGTTTGCATGATCCAGCAGTAACTCTGGAACTCTTCCAATTCATCTGCTATCATGCCTTATGCATTTAATCAATATCACTACTATAAACGTTTATTATATTTTTCATGTGTATCGATCTTCTGTTGTATCAGTTATTGTTAACTACTTGTCCTGTGGCGCCATTTCTGCCTTTTTAATAATTCATTAGACATCCAGTGCGTCACGGTGAGTACAATGTGTGTGTGTGTGTGTGTGTGTGTGTGTGTGTGTGTGTGTGTGTGTGTGTGTGTGTGTGTGTG
>JAVQJL010092583.1:0-31751 GCA_036024295.1 Nannoperca obscura
TGTTGTAGGTCTTTGGAGCTGGTCTGTGGGTTGAGTTTGACTGTTCTCACCATCCTTCGCCTCTGCCTATCTGAGATTTTTCTTGGCCTGCCACTCCGGGCTTTAACTAGAACTGTGCATGTGGTCTTCCATTTCCTCACTATGTTCCTCACAGTGGAAACTGACAGCTGAAATCTCTGAGCTAGCTTTTTGTATCCTTCCCTTAAACCATGAAGTTGAACAATCTTTGTTTTGAGGCTCCCATGTTGCCACTCTTCAGAGAAGATGCAAAGAGTTAAACAACTTGCAACAGGCCACCTTAAATACCCTTTGTCATGATTGGCTTCACCTGTGTATGTAGGTCAAGGATCAATGAGCTGAACAAACAAATGTTGTGTTCCAATAATTAATGCTAAAGGTATTCAAATCAATAAAACAACAAGGGTGCCTAAATGTATGCACCTGCCTACTTTTGTTTAAGTAATTATTGCACACTTTCTGTAAATGCTATAAACTTAATTTTTAACTTCTCAAATATCACTGTGTTTGTCTGCTTTATGATATATTTAACTGAAATTGCTGATACGAACAACCAATGATTTATAAAGGAAAATCTTGAAAATGATCAGGGGTGCCCAAACTTTTGCATGCCACTGTATATCATTATTGGATTATAATTACTTACTTTATTCAGACAAAATAATTACTGATACTGTTACTAGTATTATGCATAGTGCTGGGTAGCTTGTGTGTTTCACCAATGAATCAATACAGTCCCATCTTTATCCATAATAATACATCGGCATTTATTCGTTTTTTATATTTTGTATTCTGACTAAAGGTATCAAATAAATGCCGTGGAGTAAAAAGTACAACATGTGCCTCTCAGATGGAGTGGGTAGAAGTTTTAAGTTGCATAAAATGAAAATACTTTGAGTAAATGTACTTAGTTACACTCCAGCACAGTTGGTCAGCTTCAGGTGGAGGAGAGGACTGACGGGAGCCTGTAGGAGTTAACTTCCACCGGAAGAGGGCGGTACTGCAACAGCGAGTGCGCCAGCTGCCCGTTTAACCTCAAAGAAGAAGCAGCAGCAGCAGCGTTGGTTTGGCCTTTCCTTCGCTCCGTTGTTCTCGAGGAGGTGAATCCCTGTTCTGGCTAACAAAGTGAGGAATATGCGCTCACTTGTCGGACTTGTCGCTGTTGTTGCTGCAGCCAGCTTGTACCTGTATTCACTGTCCCTGTACCTTCCTGCGCCACCGCGACGACGTCCTCATCCGGCCGACGACAGAGAACATGTGCGGGCAGCGGAGTCCGAGCTGCCCGCTGACAGCTCCGAGGAGCCCAGCAGGTGACTGGCGATACTAGCCTTATCAAATAATTTTCTTGGGAATGTATATATATATATATATATATATAGGTCTCTCTACAATATTACGAGGTATATAAATGGTATGCCACTTTAACGTTACTAGAGACTATCGCTAGACAATGTTAGCATGCTCCCATTTCTCAGTTGCAGTAGATATGAATGAGGCACAGGTAAATGTATATTAATTCAAACTGTGTAATGAGCATGTGCATTATTTTGCACATTATGTCCCATAAATCAGGGAGTTGTAATGATTGTCATCCACAATCAGATCACGATAAACACAGCAGATCACACAGAAAGTCAACAAAACTCTAATGGGCGTTACTTATTCGTGTGAATCGATTCGCAGGCCTGGATTACTTCATAAGCAAGATATGATGAACAGAATGCGACCGGGCTGCAAATAACACTTTCATTATCACTTAATACTCTATTAGTTTATTAGTTGAATGATTAAGTAATCATTAAGTCTATAATTGAAAATTGTAAAAAATGTTTAATTATTTTTTATTCATAATTTTGCTCTAAAAATAACTGAAGATTAATTGTCAGATAAATTGCTAATTAATTGTATCTAGTTTAACTACTAATCAATTTATTAACTAATTAATCAACTAGTTTGATCTGTAGTTAACAATAAGGTTTAAACAAATATGTCAGAAACACTCCGAAGATGTCCAAACTCCAAATATCATCATGCTTGAAAAAGTGCTGATTTTGGGTTTGTCAAGAAGATTTGTGTCAATATTGAGACTTTTCTGATTATAGCAATATCTTTGGTCCATATTTCCCCCACCCTGTCTGTTCGTGAAAGAAGGGTGGGTCGTGTGACTAACTGGAGTTTGTGTTCTTGCAGGTTGAAGTTCCCTTCGGACTTGGACGAGCTGAGGGAGCTGGCTGAGCTCCTGCAGTTTTACAAGACAGAGCACACTGAATATGTCCTGCTGCTCTTCTGCAGCGCATATCTCTACAAGCAGTCCTTTGCCATTCCCGGGTCCTCATTCCTGGTAAGGTAAAAATAGTTTAAAATGTTCTCTGATGCTGATGCGGGATAAAAGCAGTGGACGACGCTGACATTTCTTGTGTCGGATGTGTTGATTTTAAAGCAATTTATTTGATTTTTATGGGTAAGAATTAGTGGATAAAAATATTCAACTAGCTCAAACAACAAAGGGATGTCAGGCCTGCCTTTGTGTTTCAGCCCTGATGGACTTTTGTGACAGTTTTTCTTCCCCACTTACGTTGGTGTACACACAGCCACACACCACATGCTGGTTAAAGTGACTCACACTTAAAACCACGTCCTGTCACGTGAAGAGATGCAGTAGATCTGTGTGTCGGAGCTCATCATTACACGCACATTGATGACGTCTAATATCGCCGGCCTTCCTCCGCTTGTCATTGTGCAGAACATTCTAGCGGGAGCTATATTTGGACCCTATCAGGGTCTGCTGCTTGCCTGTGTGCTCACCACTGTGGGCTCCACCATGTGCTACCTCCTGTCCCGGGCCTTTGGAAAACGCTACATTGTCAACCTCTTCCCTGATAAAGTCTCCATGCTACAGAGGAAGGTAAATCTGCACCACCATGTAAACAACTCATTCAGGGCAACAAATATTGAAACTGTTGGTATAGATTTATATTTAACTTGTAAAGCTGCTCTTCCAGGTGTTTAGATCTTCTATTTAAAAAGAGAATAAGGTCAGCACACTGCTGACAGGGCGTATAAATACACTGCGAGGACGCCATGTCTTCACTTTGCTCACACATGATGCTTACAATTTATTTCATGGATTTTTCATCTTAAAAACTCCCAATGGAAACCTAGGCTAGCCGTTACTTTTGTGAAATCTCTATACTGTACGCCTCCATTGAGAGTATAAAGAAATATTTTCCTGAGTTCTACCCTACCAAGAGTTCTACTCTAAATATGCAAAGTTATACATAACAGATGTTGTTTTGTTTGTTGTTATTCACCAAATCTGATTCCACTATAACAAAGTCAAACGATGACTCTTGTCACGTTCCGGTTGATAATCTTCACAGCACGTTACTGTGGTTACTGTCATTTGACACTGGATTTGTTTTTGTTTTTTTACAAAAAGAAACATGCATCTACTGTCCCTTCATAGATTCTAATGTCTCGTTTGACATCTCATCATCTTAATCTCCCAGGTCGAGGAGAACCAGGACTGTTTGTTCTTCTTTCTGCTCTTCCTGAGGTTCTTTCCCATGACTCCCAACTGGTTCCTCAACATGTCTGCCCCGATCGTCAACATCCCCATCACCTTCTTCTTCTGCTCAGTTTTCATTGGTAAGCACGCGTGGCCACATTCATCATGCAGTACATTATGCACTCAGGGAGCCCACTAAAAGGACTTCACATTAGGGGACGATGGGACTTAAAGAGTATATCACTGTATTTTTTTGTTTTTTACGGTGATTGTATATCACAGAATTATATAATTAAAAGGGATACTCCACTCAGATTAGAGCATGATTCTACCTCTTTTCAATGTAAGGGAACATATCTTAAGAAAGAAAAAAAATAGCCTGCCCCCATAATGTAGGTTAACTAGTAAATGTTGTGCGATTTACTTATTAAAGTTAACTACACATTTAGGCCTAATCTTTAAGAATAGGGCTTGACCTATTTCACTGACGGTCTCTCCTCTTTTAGGCTACAGGGTTTTAACATTGCTACTGACCAACAGCTATGTGTAGACTGTGTCCACAACATGCTAGCCTGGTCCATTTGTCGACCTGTAATGAGCGCACCACGTTTGAGCCGCTGTCGGTCGACATGCGTACCACAAGCGCTTCTTCCAAGCCCCAAGCAGACAGGGCCTCATTCAGCCCGATCACAATTACACAAAAGTGGACTGCGAGGCTGGTGTATGGCTCGGTTGTCCGGCTGGACCACAAATCGGCAGCAGTGGGGAATCTCCTTTAAGATTTTCTCCCGACACTCCGCGTACAGCTCTGGCACTTGGCTGAATAGAATACGAATCAAACTTCTGACTCCGTCTCTCTCCGCTCTCTGAATCGCCTCCATGGCGATGTATAGTGCGATTGCCCTTGTAATATCCTTCCATTTTTGGTGCTTTTATCATAAGGCACAGCAGCAGTTTTTCCTTTCTCCATAACCATAAAAGGATTCACTGTGTTGTCCCTTTTCACAGAAAACGAGAAAGCATCAATTTAAACAAAAAGCGGAGCATTTCTCTACACAGCTTCATATTAACGCCTCACTACAGTTTTGTTCTTTATCTCCTTTCGTAGGCCTCCTGCCGTACAACTTCATCTGTGTCCAGACAGGCGTCATGCTGTCCGAGGTGTCGTCGCTGGATGACTTGTTCTCCTGGGAGCGGCTGCTGCAGCTGCTGGCCATCGCCTGCATGGCTCTGCTGCCCGGCGCCCTCATCCGCCACTTCAGTCAGAGGCGTCTCAAACTGGATGCCAAGTCGCAGAACGGGCTCGTTGCAGATAAGAAGGTCCAGTGATTTGTTCTGGGAATAAGATTGTTCCCCTGGCGCTCCGACGCCCTCTGTCCACAGGAGTGAATGTACTTGAAGTGGCGACTCTTCAGAAATACACACGTGTGTAAAGGTTGCATTTATGTGGGAGTGCTTTAGTTCTCTGGAGTCGCCTGGAGATGGAGACGGGTTGCAGCTTTTAGAAAAATAAGACTGGCGCAGTCGGATTTGATGCCACGTATTTTATGTTACCAAATGTTGGTGTTTCTGTGCCACGCCGCCTGTGGGCGCAGCATGAACGGGATATGTATATAGATGTATGAATGTACACTAATCGTATGAAAAGAGGGAAGGGGTTTAAGGAAACAGGGCTCTTGCACTCTTGTTATCCAGTAAGAGTACTGCTTCAGTTTTAACAGCTAGTGTTTCAAGTGCCTGTCACATCTGTTTCAAACTTCTACCTCCTACATGGAAAAGTTAATGTCAATGTAACGGCCTACCCATGTTTGCACTGGCTGGATGGCTCAGATGATTGTTTTTTGAGTTTGTGTAAATTAGTAGATTTGTAACTGAAATACTGATTATGTTTGCAGCATATGTTATACGACGTGGGAGTTGTATTTTTCTTGTTTGACAATCACATTTTGCAATTTTAGTATAAATTGTAATAGCCAATTTTTTAACAGTTTGAACTCAAAGTTTGTAAACTTGTGTAATTTAGAAAGTTTGGCCTCAGAGTGCCATGTTCAGGAGTCATTCTGAGTTACCAATTGAATTACGAAATGCACGGCCCTGTTTAACCGTGTCATGATATCAAATCAGCTGGAATCTTATCTGAAATTGAATGTGCAGTTAATTCAGGCAGTGCGAGGCCTCTGCTAAATCAAGCCTTAATATTGCTTTGAAATCCTTCTCTTTGCTGCCTCTTTTCAGTCCATGTGTCTTTTTGTCCAGTACTGCTCCAACAGCGTCCAGGCTGCACAAAGTGTTGTTTTAAAAGTCATTTTTTTCATGTGGGATAAGATGTAAAATGTTTTGTCAGCCTTCTGTTTCTTCAAAGGTGTGTTTTTTTTCTTTTCTTGAAGTGTAATGTAATTCACACATTGGTATATTTGTCAGATCATAAATGGTGCAACACCTGTATTTCAGAGGTGGAAAAAAAGAACTTGAAATAATAAAACGGTACATGAAAAACAGCATTTTTGTTTTTTCAAATATTCTTTATTGCTCAGATCCAGGTTGCTCAGCAATACAGTTCACTCACAACTCAAAACAGCATGGCTGTTACCAGAAAGGCATGGATCCAAGAGATGTATTAAAAATGAATCTTGTCTGTCCAGCGTACAGTCACGATTAGCTCACCTTACCCTTTGGCCCGTGAGAAATGTAGGACTTGAGGGTTGTGACCTACTGAGGAATCTCCCAAATGGTGAAATGCAGTTAAGAAATGGATCCATGTGATACCACTGCTGAAAGCCTAGTGCTATATGAAGTGTAGTAAATACTGGATTGCCTACAACAGTCTCATGCAATGCTTTGTGTTTTCTCATTTAACAACTAGACAGGACACAAAACACTACTGTGGTTCTGCATACGTCCGACCAGACTTCACTAAATCCTTCCTCAAGTAATCCATGGTTTTTGGATGTTTGTTGAAAGTTTTATCAGCTGTTTTTTGTTTTTCAATTGGACCTGGATACACCCTCTTCCTTCTTTGTATGTCACAGATTAATTTCATGTTGCCATTCTGATTCCCAAACCTGTTCAAAATCCTAGCTAGGACATTTTTCAACCACAATTTAACAGCTAGTAGCCTATTGTTGGTAGTGAATTAACAGGAATGACTATTATAAGCAAAGAATCCCAGCTACTGCTCCAGACTACATTATTAAATCAGTGTAAATGACGCGAAAACTAGATTAACAGAAAACAAAAGAAAACAAAAAACTATCCAACCACCATGTGATATGACTAACAACACAGTACACCCTCAGTGATGTGTGTAATTGTGGTTTATCTGAATATTAATGTCTAGCAACACCCCACAAAACCTAGAAACACCAATCCTTGGAAGTAAAAAAAAAGTTACTATCATCTCGACAAGTTTCACCTCCGATCGCAGCTGGCTTACAGATATCTTAACAACACCACAGTGAAACTGAACCAGCTTAGAGGGAAACCTGCACTTACTGTGTAAAGAGCCAAAAACACAAGAGAAGACAGAGTTCTGAGGAGTGCTCTGCAACGCAAGGAAAGAGCCTCAACTTCAAAACTGCTCTAAAAAGCTACTGCTGACAGTCAAACACACCTTGAGTGACAAATTCCAGTGCTACCGCGACATGGGCTCTAGTACTACAGTGAAGCAGACCGCCACAGGAGTCATGCATCCGAGTAGAAGCACCGTACTGCATCCGTGCGGGTAAGGTAGGTTAGGGTACTTGAATCAGGTCTGGTGAGCTATCATCATCATTGTGAGGTACTGTACCGGCTGTGGGGAGGCTTGCTGAAACAGCCTCAGGCATTGTGTGAGTTTGATAGACCTTTATGATTTATTTTAGCACTGCTAGTCTGTGTTCACTGGGACAAAAATGATCCACCTCATCTCGTGACAAAAAGTCTACCCTCCAAAAAAGGTTCAAAATCACCTCTCAACAGTTAAAAGAACTCCAAAACACTAACTTTCACTATGTCATTCATTTATTTAATTCTTTTGCCCTACATCGGTTTTAGTAACTAAGTCAGCCTTGGATTCTGAGAGGTAATTCTGAAATGTACAGCACAAAAAAAAAAATTATAATAAAATTGGTAGATTGATGGTAAAAACCGTTCAGAGGTCAGTTTTGAGGGAAGCTGTGACACTCTAAACGTCTCCCACCATCTCTCACAATGCAGGTGCAGACTGGTAAGTGTTATAGAGAGACAGAAAACGATGCATTTATGTGTGACTATCGTACATGTTTACAGATATACAGTTATCTTGTCGTACACAGTGACATATCAACGACTAGACTAGAGTTGTTCTACATTCTACACAGAAGACTTAGGTTTTACACCATGTTCAAGAGTCCTGTCAGTGTATTTTTGCAGCTTCGTGTTTTCTTCAAATCAACCCCAGAGTACTATGCTGTTATATCAAATAGAGCTGGTAAGATTGGGTTGGGTTGTTATAAAAAATGTTTTTTTCTTCCCACAAGTGAATAAACTTTTTTTTTTTAAGTCTAAGAAAAACCTGGAGGTACAGTTTGGAATAACAGGAGGTACAGTTGGTTAGTTTCTATCAACTGATTTGAATCTTTTTCTTTCTTTGATGGTGAAATCAGTACACAACATCCACATTCAGAACCACTTCGGGCAGGTATGTACCCCTTAGATCCTGCTCTTCATTCCTTTCTAGCAAAAGAAATAATCAACTTTGAAATCCTTTTGACGTGTATCATTAAGAGGTTGTATGGCGTCCAGGCAAAGACAGTCCAACAGAGGTGACTACGGTGTACAAAGTTTCACTAGTTGGCTGGACCTGAAGAGTTTAGAGATTACTATAGGTCTTTTCTCTTGTTCTTTTTTTTCATTAAAAAAGAAAATTAAAAACGCTCAAAATGATCAGTTAACAAGGCATACAAAATGTGGAAAAAGGGGAAATGAAAGATTGGACTGAGGTACCCTGAAGCCTGAGGTAGATCACAATACTGACATGCGCACTGTTCACATCCTGACCAAAGTTAACGCGGTGGTTCACTTTACTGTTCTCCTATTTTTTCAGGTTTTTATTTATTTTATTATTCATAGTCTAGTTTTCAAGAAAATAAACACTTCCCTTCAAAATAATATGGCAGTGTCCCACTGAGGAAAAAAAGAAAAGGACTTTGTTTTCTTTTTTGTTTCTTATCAATAGCTCTCATCACAAAATAGGAAAAAAAATAGATTCATAAATATTACTCTCTCTTTTTATATATATATACACACACACTTGCGCACACGCACACACACATATACACACACACGGAGGAATCTGTGCGTATTGGCAATAACCTTGCGTCTGGAAGATGAATCTGATGGGTGATCTCTGAAAGGTGACAAAAATAAGGCTTCCACGGAATCCAAAGTAAAGCACACAGGGACACCAGGACCTGCGTGTCCAGAGCACTCGCAAAAGCAGCAGGCCAACTCGCCAAAATAAAAACAGCAACAACAAAAAAGTTCAAAGAAAAGAGCGAGAGTGAGAATGACAATCGGTGTGTCTGTGCCTCGGGCCCGGCCTGCTGGACACGGCAGGGGTGATATTTCTAAAAAGGCTGCATATCGTACATTCACATCTGTCATGCCGTTTTAGAAAGCTTCCCTGACAAGAGAGGGTTAAAGCCAAACGCGACTGCGGTCACGTTTGCGGTTGTGTGTGTACCACAGGTCATACAGTGCCTCCCCATAAACCACCCACCACCACCACCTCCACCCCCAACCCCAAACCTCTGAGCCCAAACGTTTCCTCACTGCCACTCCACACACCACGAGTCTGCACCCTTCCCACCCTCCCTCCCTCCCTTTCTGGGCCCTCAGCTCACATTTTGCGTTGGCCCTCGTGACGTCCTCATAAGGCAGAGCGTGTGGTGGTGCACATTCAAACTGACTGGTCGCCTGTTAACAAGCAAAGGTGCGCCAATTTTCTTTTTTTAGGACGTCAATTTTTGCTCTGATTGTCGAGAATGCCTTTAGAGACATACTTTTGATTTTTTTTTTCACATCAGGACAACAAGCATGAATGTAGATATAGTCTCCTGGGAGAGTGATACCAGTTTACTGGTAAAACAAAAAGAAATCCCTCTGTTGCATTTAACCTCTGTTCTGTTGAGCGAAAGTGGCAGTCAGTTCAATGTTATCAAAAGGCTATGGGGAAAAAAGTGTTTCTTGACAACAAATATTTGCATCCTATTAATAAAGAAATGATGCCAGATGAGAGAGAGTGATGAGAAAGTGAAGCAGGAGTAAAGCAGAAAAGAAAGAAAGAGTGTAAGTGTATAGCATCAGATATGAATGGTGAGAGACATTTCAAAGGGACGTTATCTTTTGCGTTGGCACACACACAGGCTTGTTACAAAGACTCAGAACCATTCACCATATTTACTTATAGGGGTTTTCTTTTTGATTTCAGTGGCCCATAATAACGTGAACAAACAAGGGAAACCGCTTTGTGTGGCTGTCACAGCCCAATTAATCTCTGGAACAAGCAAAATATTAAAAACTACACCAAGTCGTACTGTCATTTTGAAGGAAAAATAACAGTGCATACTCTCAGTGTGTATCAATATACTTTTCTACTCTGTATTAATACTGCTAAGGATATTTAATCTTGCAATCTTAAATATCATCTTAAACTCTTGTGAGAGAAGGTGTCCACTCTCGCTCTAACCCAAAATACCAATCACAATGCCTCCTATACGCTCGTGTTAATACAGCTTTATCCGTTTGTTAGGCCTATGTTAGTCCAACTAAAGAGATAACGTTATGCAGGGCGACATACTATTTCCTGTTGACATTTTGAAATGTGAAGACAACAGTTCCCAAATTCTCTGCCATTTCCACCTTTCTTTTAGACTTTTTTTTTTTGTTCGTCTTTTTATTATATTCTATCAGTACGGTTTCTCCCACTCTATCTGCTCTCACAGGGCTGGCAGTGCACACAATGCCCTCAGCCTTTGGCTCTCACTTGTTTCCCCCCTAGTGAAGTTCTTTGGTGTTGATCCCGGTGCTGCTGGTCTGCCCTGCATGTCCCCCTTGGCCTTGGCCTTTGTTTGGGTAGATCTCTGTCCATTTGGGAGGGCTACATTCATTGGCTGGCGCCCGCTGGAGCCACCCCGCTGGTTACTTGGAGTGGTGTGGTGACACGGCAGCGCCCTGCTGGTGCTTCTGTTCCTGCTGTTTGACCTGCTGAATGATCTCCCGGATCTTCCTCTGTGCAGTCTGTCGGGGAGACGTCACATGCAGGACGAGGTGTTAACGTAAAAATAACGGACATCGAAAAGGAAAGAACCACCACAATGTTAAAAAAAAAAAAAATGTAATTCAATCCACATGAATTAAAAATCAATCAGTGAAATCAATCAATAAATCAGTTTCGTTAAATCTTATACGTATGTATACTGTTGATGTGCAGATAACTGTCAAGAGGGGCGGGGCTTTTCCCGTACTTTTCTTCCAGCAATTATCTGTCAGTTGTGTAAATATGTGTGTGTGCCGTGGGAACGCTGTCAGACGCATTAAAAACAGAATAAAATAATAATAAATAGACAAATCAAAAATCCATCCATCATTTTTTTAAAGATTTTGACAATGCAACTTCTGTACATCTACGACTCGAAGACTCGACATGAACGTTAACAAAAAATTGTTTAGCATCAAAGTTATTCTTGGCCTTGGAAATAACATTTTGACAAAATAATACTTACTAACCTAACTAACTTACTAACTTTTTCTGCTGCTTTCAACCATATCACATGGTCTTCGTGATCGGTTTTGAGTTTGCTCAGCTGTCATGTAGATGGATCGGCTTACAAAGACACTCAGTAAAGGCACTATTGATAAATACTTAAAAGCCACTGACAGTACATGCTCAGTCTCCATGACACGCTGATAAAGACCATGTAATGTGGTTGAAAGCTTCAGAGAAATCTAGTAAAGTAAGTGGACCTTGAGTTAGTTATATCTTTATTAAATTTATAATCATACCGTCCGGTACTGTGATAAATAGACAACTTGGATAGAAAACATCTTAAAGAAACCCTCTGTGAGACAATACATTGCCTGGCCGAGGCTAAACAACAAAAAGCTATCTTGGAAAGTGGGTGAAACCTTCTCCTCTTGTCCTCTTTATACAAGATTAGATTAGATTATTATTATTAGATTATTTGCGGTATCATAAAATACATCAAAAAAGTACACGTGTGCCAACAGTAACTTTAGTTGTAACTAGCTGGTTCACCTTCAAAGCATAAACATGATTTTATCTCAAAAGTGTATAAAAAAGGTTAATATATCACTTGTGTTGCCTCATGTGCCTCACCGTGTTAATAACAACTGCAGCCATTCTTTGGTACATGTATTTGACATCAACAAACTAATCAGCCCAAATAACTGACACCACCTGTGTTAGTCTACAGGGACTTAAACCTTGTTTTGCGTACCTGACTGGCAAAGAAATGCCCACTGATTTTCACAAAGACCTCGTCGTTCTCGTCTGGAGTTTGGTCCCGCGGTACGATGACCTCCGCGCTTGTAAGGTTCTGCAGCTCGTTTACCTGGGACAAAAAAAGACTCCGGAGATCATGATCTTGCTTTGAATTTCACCTCCAGCCTCACATACAAAACACACTGACAGACAAAGTATGACATGATGAATGATGAAACTGAAATACTCTTGATAAAAAGAGCAAACTGTGTGCTATTTGATAAACAGTAACCGTTGGTTTGCAGCACCCTTACTGATCATTTACTTAAGTGAATGCACTTGTTTCTTCTTAATAAAGAGATTGTAGGGTTTTTTTCCAAGCAGACATCAAACTACAGCCTCCTAAGTGTGATGTGGAAATGAAACAATAAAAAGGCGAACAAAGAACAGCTTTCTTTTCTTTGCTGACAAAGTGTTACTGTTACATTTGGCCCAAAACCTTTGATACTTATGGAGATCTCACTCTGTAAAAATGAATGTAAAATAATGGGCTTTTTATTAGACTAAGACTGAGGGCAGTTTGTCATTTACACATTAATTGCAACAGTTGTTTCCCCAACCATGACCGTAACTCAGTTCAGTTTGAGCATCACCTCACCGTCTTGCCGCCTTTACCGATGACCCTGCCGGCTGCAGTTGAGGGAACCTTGATGTGCGTCTCCAGTTTGACCTCCTCCTTCGCTGAGAAGAAGTTCTCCTCTTTCAGCTTCCCAAATATCCGACCTTGAGCCTGGAATACAGAGAAGGGTATGAGACAAGGAGAGACTGGGGAAAATGGGGGGACACAGTGATCCACTGCTGTTTACTATAATACAGAACAAATTAAATAATCGTGAATAAAATATATATACATATATATACTCAGCAATTTTAAGCAACAATTTTATCCTCAAAATGGTGCATAGAATTTTAGCAGAAGATAATGACATTTTAATGCAAACATTCATAGTGTTTTTACCTTAAACTGAGCCTCTGGGGTTCCAGTAATGATAACCATCCTCTCACTAACATCTGGGGTCTCAGCTGGGGCAATCTGCCTCACACACACACACACACACACACACACACACATATTATGCAGACAAATAAGGAGAAAGTATGCCCAAAAGCTGGCAATCTGTGGTCGTTCAATGCTTGTACCCACTTAATCATATGAGAAGTCTGCAAATTCCATCAAGTACATGAATTGCTTTAGATTACGTAATGGGAATTCATTGACCAGCACTCCCACTGCTCCAGGCGGGGCTTGAAATGCTCAGCTAACTAGTCATCTCCTTTTTTTAATTTGTTTTTGACCATGAATAAATAACATCCTCAGTTGCGGTCCATGAAGTGCTGCTGACTAAGCCAACACTGACCGCCAACTTGATCATTTCACCTTAACGCTCCATGTGAAGTTAAAAAAAAAACAGATTAGAGATGGTTTGACCTTGTCTTTTCCCATCCCATTTGATGTCAGCGCTCTATTGACGCTGACAAACCCACCTTGATGGAAGCTCCAGCGAAGTGGGCGAGTTGTTTGATGTGCTGGCCCTTCTTGCCGATCAGGGCCCCGACTGCCTGAGTTGGAATAAAGAGGTAGACAACCTCCTGCTCTTGGGCTTGTTGCTATGGGGGAGCACACAGAATATATTTCACTAAACTATTACTTAACTTTACTGCTGATAGTGGCAGAGAAAAACATTAAAGCAGCTTTAAACAGCTTTAATGTAACTCATCATATACTTGATGCCAAATACAGTGACACCACATGCAAAAAATGATAAATTGAGCTTTCTCTTTGGATTAATATCCTGCTCCGGCCTGGTCTGAACGGAATATTTCCTATTAAGGCCGATGGTTGCACTCTGTTTTTGTTTTTCTTTGCATGGTAACACTCGTGTACTCGAGGTTTATAAAGTGAATTTTTATGAGCCACAGGACAACTCTGGGCTGAAAAGTCCTCTTCCAGAAATATTTGTGGTGTTCTGGTGACTGGGTGATGGTATGCAGGAACACCAGACTCGCTGTTCAACACAGATGCCGACTGAGAGATTGTCATGGTCTGTTATTGTTGTCTCCCTCGCTCTTAGTCTTACATGTTCCTCATTTTCTTCATAATGTGGCAGTACCTCCCACATGTACCACAAGTCACTTGCAAAGAGAGACTTTTCGCAGCACAAGCAGCTTAGAAAACATGCAAAGTCTTCTTGAGTGCAACAAAACGTGGCTTGAAATGCCCTCAACTATTAAAATAATTACCTAGCATCACAGAAAACAAGAAATTAGTGGTTAAGTCTCTATCACCAAGGCAACGTTAACAGTAGTGCAGATTTTAGGGAACATACTGAGTGCTGGTGGGTGATGGCACTTGCTGGAGGAACCCCGTACAGGCCACTGAGTTGTGAAGAGTGACTCTGGAAGTGAAGCGACAAGCAGACCGATCAGATGGCACACAAACACACACATTCATAGACACATGCACAACTCAAGCTGTTATTAGGGGGGATTTCAGGGCATAAACTCACAGTGAATCACACACTAACTTTCTTGACTATGAACCACGCAAATACATTCTCACACTCTGTCTCACAGCACTTTGGCTCGACATCATCAGGCAATGAGTGGAGACTTTGTTTAACAGACAAACTGACTCATCTCTGGAGAAGATGGGGGAATTCTGGTTGCTTCAAACTGTGTACACCATCATGCAGGAATACCTGAGTCAACACAGTATTGTTTTTTTAAAGGCACTTCAGAGGAAACCTGGTTTACCATGTGCTGGAAACAAATTGCTTCATCAAGTCAAAACTAATCCCTGTAGGCACTGCACATCCCTAAGCTGGGCGGATAAAACCCACAGTGGTAAAGTCATTCTTAAAAGAAGCATTTTTAATCTTTTTTTTAGCACCTTTTATGGTTATGTGCAGAGGTAGAGGTTGATAAAAAAGAGCATACTGTACTCACTAAGAATGGGTTGTATCCTGCTGGTGCCACAGGGGGCACTGCACCGCGTGGTCCAGCAGCAGGGGGCAGCACCGGCAGACCAGAGGAGAAGATGCCCAGAGCGTTCAGGTTCAGGCCTGGGATCAGGTTGGCCTGTTGCTGTGCAGAAGAAGATGAGAGACGGGCGGATTTTAGTCACAATTTGAAAACTACATTAGGATTTAATTAAAGCAAAATTCTTTTTTATCATTTTTCACTGAAAAATTTGCAGATTTGTTTTTTTAAAAGATAGTTTTTAACACATTTTAACAGTTTATAGTAAGTCTGCAGTGAGCACAACCTATAAAATCTACTTCTAATAAGAGGTAAAAAGACAAAAAGAGGAGAAAATGCAAATAACTCCTTCAAAGTAAGTAAATATCTGACCTGATTAGATTTTTTGAAATAAACACCAATAATGTCCATAATATTTTAAAATAACAGAGGTCCTTAATTCACTTAAGTGTGCATGGGTTTACAGAAATTAACCTAGATGTTGTCTTTAATGTTATACTCTAAATCACCTTCAAGTATTAAATATTTGCTGCTTTTCTTTGTTTTCTATTATCATCAGTTGAATATATTTGGGTTTGGATTGTTGTTCGGACAAAAAAGCAATTGGAAATTTTATATTATTTATATTATATTAAATATTTATTTCATATGCAAAGGTATTAATCGATTTATTGAGGAAATAATCAGCAAATTAGTTGCAGCCCTTGTTTCTAACACTAACTTCATTACATGAAAGTGCTTTGAAAAGTGAAATCCCCAAATTTGGTGATTTTGTAGTTTTCAGATAAAGTGTTTACTTTTATGGTTGGAGAAAATTTTTCTACTTCTTAAGCTAAATAAACCATTTAAAAACCCACTGGACCATCTGAGAAATGCAGTGTCACAACGCTGAACAGGGCAGTTTTTCTAAGGCTTTCATGGTTTTCACAGAACAGCTTGGCATGACAAAAATATTTCTCCTTCAAAGTCAAGTCAGCTATTCTGGCTTCATGGCCGTGACATGACACGCGGTCTCCTTTCACTTCCTTGTTCCCACAAAGCCTTGTGTGTAATATCCACAGTGCCTCACTAGATGGCCCTCACCGCTTACTGTAGAGCCGGCGCTCTGCCCGACTCTGTGCCAGAACTGCTCTCACCAGCCAGAACAATTTGACCGCATGCTGTGTGTTACTTCTTGATGATTATTTCGGAGACAATTTTTGGACAATCAAAAATTATGGATAAAATTGGCAGCTCGTGTGAAAGTAGCAAAGAAAAAGCACAACTATGTGAATACTGGTTCTGAGTCTCTCCACAAGGAACTCATAAAGAGCATCATCACAGTGAATACGGTCACTTTATCAGTGTCCATCTCTGCATTAACGCAATGTGATATGATCACTGTCCCTTCCTCTGAGGTTGACCTCTCTGGCTGCAGCACTGGTGATGTCATCAGGGCAGTGTGAAAGAGGAGCCGGGGCGAGAGAGCGACCTACTGATATCAGATGGATGCTGGGAAACGCAGTGTGTTACAGCAGGAACACAGACACACACACAGCGGGGAAGTGAGCGTGAGTCAGAGTCTCCGTGGAACAGGCACGCACGCACGCACACACACACGCACAAACACACACACACACACTGTGCCCAAACACCCGACTGACTGATGAGCTACTCAGCGATCGTTTACTGTTATCCGTTTACCAAGCAGACAACATTACTATATTACTAATGCTGGTGGTAACATGTACTGAATGGGGAGGCGATGTTATCCTGCCATGTATCATCCCTCCTCTACTGTTGTTCACCTGTCAGTCAATATGAGTCAACCTGAGATCATAACCACACACACACACACACACACACACACACACTAGGGTGAACGTTCAAGAGGCCTGCAGATCGGCTTACATTTATAGCAGCAACGTCATTCTCGTAGGCTTCCCTCAGTTTCTTCGTGACCTCCGCCTCGGCTTTACAACACGCCTCCAAGCTGCCCTTCACTGTGATGGTCCTCTCAGGGTTGTAAATGGTTAAGTCTTGTAGCCTGCATGGGAGATCACACACAGACACACACACACGCACACACACACACACACACACAAATAAGAATATGCATATGCAACTACAAATACAGAGAACAGGCTCACTCATATTCTGCTCACATATTCTCTCAGAAGGTGGAGGTGACTGAGCTGACTTTAATTGCATTTCCTGTATTTGTGTTTATCTAACGTAAGTGTTTTTGAAGGCTGTATCATCAACATCAATAAGTGACATTAACATTTCTTGCTTCATTTAGTACTGCATTTCCATGAAGTTGGAGGACACAGAAAGGACACGGATGAAACTAATTAATTGACAAAACTGAAAAACAGAGATAGTCTGGCTCCAGAAACACTGGTTCCTACACTTCCCATAGTGCAACTCCATAGGGTTTCAATATGCCACATCATATGGGATGGGTGGTCAAGATGGAAAGGATTCCCACATGAACGACTTGCGTGCATTTATGTCATCTGACTTCTCAAGACGGATGTTTGACAGAGTTGGTCGTGTACAAGTAAAAAATACAGTGCATTAAAATATAGTCTACGCCCCTAGTTTGCGACAAAGACTTTGTGTTATAAATTTGTAGTCTCATAGCTCAATCTAAGATAAACCTGATGATGATTTCTTTTCAAACTTGGCACAGAAGATATTATACAACTATCTTTATCATTAAACTCATCTTTATGTTTAAATCGGTGGAGTGCCCCTTTAAGTCAAATCAAGTCCATTTTATTTATATTGCCCATATTACAAATAACAAATTTGCCTCAGGGGGCTTTAAAAACCTAGTTTCTCTCTCTGTAGGTCAGGATGTGAATATCAGCACAGTGATGTGAAACAGTGCTTTTGCAATTATGATGCTCACTTGGATCTTTATTTCCCTCACCTTTACAAAAGACTTTACAAAAGCAGGTGAGCTCTCCACCACAGCGCAACTGAGAAAACATCATTTATTTTAACAAGTCTATGAGTCAAAGAAAAGATTTCTACATGGACCAGTTACATTGGAACTTTGGGCCGTTGAAGCAGAACTGATCTATTATCTCCTCTGTGTCAGCGGATGTGGAGGCCACTCTGAAAGGATTTCAAGGAACCATCAAAATTGAATGTCTGTTTGCCTCGTTTCAAAAGGACCCTCTGCTTCTCAATGTGCCTTTCTCTTCTCCTCTCTGTCTCTTTCTCAATGCTCATTACATCCTCAGAGACAGAGCAATTCATTAGCCCTAAATTAAGGAAGATTGGTGAGCTTGGTCCGTTAAATGGGGTGTAACCACCTCCTCTCTAATATCATGCTCTGGTGTGAAGGAGCTGTAATCAACTCCTCAAATTTGTTCTATAACAACTCAGTTAAGTGAAAGCACATGCTGGGGAGCCTGTTCAGGAAGGTGTGGCACTGAGAAGTTGAAATCACAGCCTGTTATTTGTGCATTGGTTAAATTGGAAATAGTCAAAACCGTCTTTGAGTTTAATTGCTGCTGCTCCACAATGCCACGCTCTGCTGTGTGTGCTTGCTTTCCTGAAGGTGCTAGTACGGCTAGTAGCGTAGCCGCAGAGCGCCGTGGGCGCGTGTGAAGAAGGAAGCAACAGGAGAGGCGACTTACGAGGAGATGGTAATCTTGGTCCCTGTCTCCTCCTCGATCTTCTTCAGGTTGCGGCCCTCCTTCCCAATCAGCCGGCCCACGAGGCTGTTGTGGGCGAGGATTTTCAGAGGGACGTCCTCCGTCCTACACACACACGAACACATTCAGGTTAGGCGGGATGATAGAAGATAAGTTCCGCTGAGTGTCATTGATGTGGTGTGAGGAATGTTATTGTGTGATGGAGATGGACAGGAATGTGGATAGCTGCCCAGCTGGAAGTGCTGCTGTAAGCACGGGGCACAGTGTTAAGACACAAGCCTTTTATTTAGTGATGTGTGCGTGGTGGTTCCTTTGTGGTTTTTGTACATTTTCACAGATCAAAAAATAAAGTGATTTTGCAGTAGAGTTTTTGTGCTCATGCACCCATGAGTTGTTGTGTTTCCTGCTGCAAAAATACACTGTTCACCACCGTTTACAATGAACAAGGTACTGTTGCAAAAAGCACAGCTCAGAAAACCTGGTAATAGGAGGTGAAGAAAAAAACAGGGTGAAAACAAAAACAATATTCTGCAAATGTGCTGGAGTCCCTCTGAGCAAATGAAAACTACTAGATTTTAGCATTATTTGGATTTTTGTGTGTGTGTGTGTGTGTTTGTGGGTGTGAACAGTGTTCAACTAGTTCAACTTCCAATTAACTGATTCTAATTGACTTATAAACTAGCATAACCTGTAATGTAATTGAAATGTGTCTACAGGCAAGCATGCAGTTTAAAATACAGTATTTGAAGAATGAAGTTTCTAACAATTATGTCGCTTGTCAAAGCCAAAATTAAGCACATACCAAACAAAAGGTCTTTATTGTCACCGTTGACAATTCTTCCTCTTGCTATTGAGGTTGGTAGATTTAAAAATATTCAGGAGGGAAACAGATGCAAGATGCAAGCTGTGTCATTTAACTGAAGTGGAAAGTGGGCCCCATTTTCTTTTGTACAAATGATGATGATTTAAGAGTTAATTTTCCATAAAATGGCTCAACAAAACCCTGAAGTATTCTGGTGTACAGATGGTTTTTCAAGTCTCCAGCTTTATCTCAAAAGCCTGGAAGAGGAAGCAAGACTATTTAACTAAAAATTATTATTATACAGGAATGTTTTTGTTTTGTGTATTGCTTTTTGATTCTTTTTTTTTTTGTAGAAAGTTATTCAATTGGCTGGACATAATAAAAGCTTTATTTATTCATTCATTCAATCGATAATAATAATAATAATGATAAATAAATATTTAATTGGGATAAATGGAGCCCTTTTTTAAAATACAATTCTCTAAAATAAACTACTTCAAATAAAAGCATTAGAAATTTGTCTCTAATTAATGTGGTCTGTAACTAATACCAAATTGCATAGTTCTGTCCAGGAAACTTTCATAAAATTAGTAGAAAATATTTTCTTAAAAACTAATTTTATTTTATTTATGAGAAAACAACAACCTATATCTATAACCCATAATCTATATGTCTGCTCTGTGGAACAGCTGTGGGGTGTGAGTGTGAATTACGGTTGTGGTGAAGGGTAATCAGATGCCTTTTTGGCTGGGTCACAGAGTTGGTGGTGGTGGTGTTCGTGTGTGTGTGTGTGTGGTGTGTGTGTGTGTGTGTGTGTGTGTGTGTGTGTGTGTGTGTGTGTGTGTGTGTGTAGGGCAGGGGGTGGCAGGTCGGGGCATGTTATAATAAATGTTGATCTTTGCTGTAAAGTGAAGTTAGTTAGTTTGGGGTGGGCTGTGGGGCAGGTATGGGGAGAAGACAGCGTTGGGGGTTTAGATGTGGTTGGGGTTTCACTGGGTGTTGGGCCTCGTTAGGCTCTGTGAAATTACAGGGTGTGGAGCGGCTGAGGTGAGGCTCATTTCTGCAGGTGTGGCGCCCAGGCAGGGCGGTGTGGTGTTATTTAGTTGACACGCAGCAGAGGTGTGGACGTTATTGTGACTTTTGAGAGAATGATTAGTGATTTGACATAATGAGTTGGATCAGCTGTTTTATTGTTGTTACATCTCATTCAATTGCATTCAGATTTAGCAGGAACAAGAGCTAGATTACATCAAAACCAGGGGTGTATCCTTCTGTTTTGAGCTATTTGCTGCCTTGAAAGTGTTTTTTTAATTTAGAGGAAAATGTTGGTGGCATTTTGAACTCCAGCCCACTTCCTACTGTTTGCATATGGTTTATGTTTATCTCAATGCATACTGGTGTAAATAGATTTTCTTTTTTGCTTAATTTATAAACTTGAATGAAAAGTTACGGAAATACATTTATTTGCTTTCTTGCCGAGAGTTAGATGAGAAGATTAATACCACTCTCATGTATGGTAAATATAAGGCTAAAGCCAGAAGCTGATAAGCTTAGCTTAGCATAATGACTGAAGACATGGAGAAACAGTTAGCCTTGTTCTCTCCGAAGGAAACAAATATCAAGAAATTATATCAACAAATATAACAAAGAAGAAAACACAGACGTGGTCAAAAATATTTAACATCTAACTTCCTCTGGATGTCAGGAATTTGGCAGGAAACAAAGTGTGATGTTATCACAGCAAGTGGTGAAAAATCTTATTTAGACCCAATGCTCAGTTTTTTAATGCATCCGCCAGCTTTAATCATCCCATCCAACAGCCTGAAATATTCTCTGATTCAACGGGAGATCACACTGATACAAAGCACTGGGCACCAGAAACAACTGACAAAATAAACAACCTTTGACAAAACTAATTTAAGGGTGCTGAAGCAAATGTCTTTATATTGCCTTTGTATCTCCAAACAACACTGACCGTGTACACACATCGCCAAGGGTAATGTAAAGGAGTGCAGCTCCCTCAACAAAAAACATGCTTAAAAATAAATGAAGACAAACACTGGTATTGTGTGTTAAAGATGGGTGTTGATGCTCAGATCCAGCAGAAGCTCCTAGAGTTTAAAAGGTGCAGTGTCTTGTTAAAAGTGTCAAGCCCAATTAGACATGTTGCCCTCGTTTCTTAAATGCTAAGCTGCGATCACGTGTTTGCCTATGTGAGTGTGTCGTGTGCACTGTGTTTACTGTGTTAGTGGTCCAAGCGAGAGAATGCACAGTGAGATTAAAAGGTGTGCAGGCAGGTTAAAGGATAAGATTATAGCCCTGCAGCCGTTATGGTTAATCTCCCTGTGGGGAGTATGTACATGCTCTGCATAAGCGCATCTGAGTGTGTTTCTGTGCACGTTTATGAATGTTTGAGTATGTTAAAGTACAGACTCACGTCTTGGTCTCGTTTGCCTCCTTCTGCATGATGTCCAGGATCATGCGGCAGGCGGAGGAGCAGCCTTCGGGAGATGAGTGGATGGTGATGGGCTTTTCTGCTGCACCTGCATTTTCCTTCCGATGAATGTCCACCCTGTGAGAGGGAGAGACAGACAGAGGACAAGTAGAAGAAAGTCAAATCTACTTGCATTGCATTGTTGTGCCTCACAGTCTGAAAGAAAGACAATTAAGGTAGTGAAAAGAGAAGAAACAATTTAATCTTACAATGTGACAATGCAAAGCTTTCACTGTGCGCTATCTTGGACCATATCTCAGACAACGGGTCTCAAAATGCAAGCCTGGATACTGCGCCAAAGTGCCTAATTAATTCAGGCTTCAACCAAATTAGAGCGGAGCTGTCTGAGAAGTCAAAAAAGCCATGAACAAAACTGAAAGAAAAAAAAGAGAGAGTAGCTTACTTGGACTGCGTCTGTTTGGTGACATTCTTGATGGTGAGGCCCTCCTTGCCAATGATGGCTCCCACAAACTGAGTAGGCACGAGCATGCGCAGGGGGAAGTCGTGTTGTCGCCGCGGAGCACCGAACTCTCCTGAGGGCCCGGGCTGAGAGCCGCCTTGGTCCCGGGACGACCGACCCCCGCGTCGCGTGCGGGGAGTCTCGTCGGGCGGAGCAGCATCCATGTCCACAATATATGACACCTTGAAAGAGTAGTCGTCGAACTGTTGACCTGTTAACTTCTCGATGGCTCTGGGGGGTGGAACACAAGAAAATGATGGGCCTTAATTGTCAATTTAATCAATTGTAACTGTCAATACAAGGAAATAATAATATCTCAGTGTACAGGTTCTAAGTATATTCTAAGGATTCTGATATACTTGCTTTTATCTACGTGTGTACATGATGCTACCTCATAACTTGCAACCTGCAGCCCTCCTGAGCACTGGTTGTATACATCATAAGAAATTGATGCCAAACATCTGCAAGGTGCATTTAAGCAGTGGGCAGATCAATCCACTATATAAAAAATTCAGTTTATGGGGGAGAAAAATGTCAGTTAAGTGTGGACAGAGGGCTGTCATGGAGAGAAAAAGCACATTTCTATATTTAGCCAACTTAATGTGGATGTATACTCTAACAGAAGTTGCTCTTTTTCTGCCGTCATCTTAACATAATGATAAATAGTAACCTACTTGGGTGTCACCATGTTTAATTAAACACACGTTATGCAAGGCGGATATTCCGATTTCGATCATGACATGGCCCTGCTCTGACCTGTGTGGATATACTTTTTAATCCTCCAGGTACACACAAATTACACAGACGACGACAAAGTATGTGAACAATCCTGCTCGTGTTGCTGCTGCTTGTCTGTGCATATGCACAGGCGAAAAAAGCAAGTATATCACAAGCCTCACTCTTGGCTGCATCAGAGTCATTATTTGTGCTGCTTACTCCTTAGCTTCCTCCTTTGTTGCGTACGTAACATTCACCACTGCTGTTTCTGTGTCAGTGTTCACTGTGAAACAAGACAGAGAGGGAAAAGCAAAAACATGAGATACAGCAGACACACATGCACATAGCAGGTCTTTGTTGCTGCCGTAGGTGAGTCAGACAGGCGTCCAGGTTCCCGTGGTGACCCAGAGAGCCACTTGTCTGTGTGAATCCATTACAGCCACCACCACACTGGCTTCCCTCCAGACCCTGCTGCTGCTTCAACAGACGGGAGCTGCTAAACACAATAGCCTCTCTGCTGCTTGCACAATTACGGATTAAAGCAAAGCAAGTAATCTGTGATAAAGCGCAACGCACAGCAGAGACACACCTTGGGAAGGTTTGTGGTCCTGTACTGCTCGCAGCAAAGCTGCCACAATTATGGTTTGAATTTCCAAATATGCTTTAAAGCACTGGACTGTGAGGTGACATTGATTCAGGTGTCCATTGTACAGCACACGCAATGATGAAAGAATCTAACGATGAGACAGTTACTTAATTAGTTGATAGATGGAAAATTAGCTTGCAACTACTTTGATTGTCAATTAGTAATTTAAGTACTTTTTAAGCAAAATGTTTCAACCCAGTTTCAGCTTCTCAATTATGATCATTTTCAGCTTTTTGTTCACTTGTGATACAGTAAACAGAATATCTTTGGACTGTTGTTCAATCAAGCTTTAATGAGAGTTTAATGATATTTTATAAACCAAACAAGTAATCAGACAATTGAGAAAATAATCGCCAGACGATTGCCTATCATATTAAATGCTTTTTAGAGATTGTTTTGTATGTAATGTAATTTTGTATGTACGTGTTAAGTCATGTTACTTTTGTAGTGTATACAGTGCACATATCCGCAACCTAATTCTATTTCAGCTTGGATTTTGCTTCATTTCATAGAATAACCTTTTTCATCCCACAGAAAGTCTAACTCTCACTACCTGTAGGTGGAGAGAGCAACAGTGACAATGATAGGAAGAGAGAAACAGAAGCACAGGATGTCTCATTGATGAAATTACTTTACCAAGGCCTCTGTCAGAAGAGACAATGGCATCTCTTGCTTTGTCAACAATGGATCTCTGTTTGTGTAAGCGCTAAATGTCAAAATGACGAGTCAACAAAGAAGCCACTGCTCTTTGATTGTGACACTGATGCCAAAGCCTGCTGAAAAAACATTCTATTGCTAATAAACTCCATTGCAACATTTTGGGAAGTTAAGCACATGAACAAAGAAAACAACAATGACAGTCAAATAAATGAGCCAAAAAATGCGAGGTAATTGCTAAAATAATATAAATAGTGAAACTAAAGTTTTAAGGTGAAGTTTTTAGGAAGCAGAAGGCATCAGGCCACCAGTCTCTCTGTCAGTGAAAACAAAAACTTCCAAACCTCGCAGGTTTGGAAGGGTTAAAACCAGTGAGAGTGCCCAGCTGGCTTAGAGAGGGCGAGTGGGCAGAGCCTGGCATGGTGCCCGGCCCCAGCGCTCACAGTCGACTCTGCCCCGCCCCGCCCTGCCCTGCCACCGGCAGCCGTCACCATGCCACACAAGAACATCGGACTCCTCCAAAAACCTCACCCAGTAACCAGAGCGCACGGACGCGCATGGAGAAAAGTGACAGGCAGACAGGAAGTTGGACAGAGACACAGATAGCGACTAAGACGGGGACAGATACATGAGCGGGCTGGCTCTCTGGAAGCTTTGATCACACGCTGTAACTGTGCAACTCTGACGTTGGGAGAGCCAGCTGAGGGATAAAGAAAGAAGCAGAGGAAATGCTGCGCTGGTGTCTGCTACGATACAGATGAAATAGCCTGTTTTACAGCAGCATTTGGGAAACACTGAGTGGAGTAATTTCTCTGCTGGGTTTGCTTTTAGCACCTGTCATGACTACAGTGGGTGGTAGTTTGTCTTCGCTGGTTTGACACACAGAAACACACCATGTGAGTGAGTGAGTATTTGTGTATGTGTGTGTTTTTGTTTCTCTGTGTGTTTTCGACTCGTGCAAGTGCGCGTAGATGGCATAAAGTTTCTGGGGATAGCTCTGGTGCTACGCACGCACACAGACGCACATATCTTCCATCAAACAGTGCAAAAGCCTGACCACAGGCGCCTACAGTGTCCTCCCCCATGACCACGATGCACCTCCCCAAACAACACTTACAGGCATAAACACACACACACGGACACATTACTACTGGACGTCTGCCATGTCTGCCCACTTCAATCCATAAGCTGAGGCCAATGGGACACATGGCAATACACAGTGCTTATTATAGAGGCTGCGTTTAATTCAAACGCTGCTCTCGCTGGGTCAAACTTATGAGACACATATGCACGCACACAGACAGACAAGATGATAAAGGCTGATTTATATGCAGAGATGGGTTATGTTTAGATAATGGGTGTGTGGGATGATGGTAACGAGGAAGTCAAGTCACACAGGGAGACTTGACTCACTGGGAGGTCCTGGGGTGTGCGTGTGTTGCTAAATAGACACATGTGCATTGAACAGTTGGAGCCAGCGTGATGATGACGATGATCAGATGTGCAGCAAATGGGGAGGAAAAGAGTTCTGTACCTTGTTCCACGTTTTCTACAGTACCATACTGAGCTAGAAGGCCGTCCAAAACCTGAGGGAGAAATGAGAGTGTGAGTTAGAGACACAACTATGGCCAAAGATGCAAATGTCTGGTGCTCCTAGTGCTTATGTGGGCTAGTGTAGCAAGTGGAAGCGTACTAGAGAGCCAAAGTGAAACCAGAACTTCTGGAGAACCTCCTTCGAAATCCCATTGACATTTGTAATAAGTAATATTATGATTACATAGTTGATTACTTGTGATTAGACGCAGCAACCGATTTACACAAACTCAGGTTTTACACGCAGATATATTCTATACGTTTTTAATAGTGAAACCTGATTTCCTAAATCAGTGTGAAACTAGTTAGTAGTAGCACTTTATGCACAAACATTATGAATAGCCTGGTAAATCTGTAATCATGCAAAATTCTAATTGGCAGAGAGCTTCAGTCATGATCAGAGAAACACACACAGTCACAGTCAACTGTTCACCTACTGGGTTTTCATTACTAAATACAAAATTATAGAACAGGGTTTGAAGTTTAAATTAAATCCACAACTGCCACCTGTTGTTATTCTGTTATACTTCAAACATTGATTTATGAAGAAGATCACAAAGACTGTGTTATATTTGAGACATCCAGGTACATCTATTCTTCTATAACAGTCTGAGTATCTGAAACTAGGCAGGGTTTACCTCCCCCTTAATTTACCACTACATATAAATGTAATATGTGTATACTGTATATAGATTTGTGATGTTTTGGTTGTCAAAGTGGAGCTAATTTTAACTACATTTTATATTGCTGGATAGTTTAATCAATAACAATGCATCACACACTGTATGTATGTGCAAATTAATGTAGTGGAAATATAGCAGAGTAGCACTATAACATAGCTTTCAATAGAAGTTAAGTGTTTGCGGTTTGAAATCCTACTCAAGTACTGGAGCAAGTGTACTATGTTGCTTTCAGCAATTGTAAAGGTGTCTTTATTATTCATGAACGGTTACTAAGAGGGCAAATAAATAATTGTCAATCGGTAGAGGACAAAAATAGAAATATGTTTTACGTTTCCAGATGGAACTACTGATGAGACACAACCACTCAGTGAACTGAGCAACCTTTGGTTCGGCTTGGTTTGGTCTATTTGGAAGAGTTGAGGAAAAAATGATGTGGCAACTTTTCAAACAAACAGTGATTTGAGAGCCATGCGAGTGATTTGTCCATTAACATTGATATCTTTAAGTTATGCAAGTTTTCTAGGGGGCGCGTGGATGGTCGATAAATATAGCAGAAACCCAGAGAAATGGGAAAGCTGGCAGGCATGATGACAGGCATCACACAGAGAAAAACAACTTGGACCCCAGCAAAGTTACAGATGTTGACACAAAGACACCGTGTCATCCACACAACACTGAAGCAGAAACAGACATAAACACAAGCACACAGATACGGAAGTCCATAGAGAAATACAGTATACAAGCTAGTGACTCATTGTCAGGAAACTGGTTTATGTACTACCTGGTGCTTCAACTGGGCATCACTGTCTCTCTCTCTCACTCACACACACATACATACACACACACACACACACACACACACACACACACACACAAAGACAAACAACTGACCTCCCACTGTAGATGAGGGGGAATGTTCCGGATCTGGATCTTCCGACTCCTGCAGAGATGAGAGACACAGACGGAGTGGATTTAACAGACCTGAACCACACACACTCACTCACTCACACACACTAACTTGAGAGTCACAGTTGTGTTTACGGAAAAGACCAAACTTCACTCACATATAGGATACACACATTTGTTGTATCAACAGCTGAGAAGTCAGTTTCAACTTAACACCCACAGCTTATTAGACCCTTGTAACAAATCAAATGACTGTCGTAGAGGTGCCGGAGGAAATGTAGGTGTGTAGGTGAGGACGTTTGTTAGAGAGCAGCTACTGACTCTTAGTAACACCTTCCTACGAGTGCTATTCTTTCTATTCACTGTGAGACGTGGAAGTGACACAAAAGGTGACATTTGACTACAAGAATGATTGTAGTAATCATCTGAGAAATCTAAACCACTTTCATTATTAGAGGTGATTAGAGACGATCTAACGGCAAAGCTGTCATTTTTATTTGAGATAAAGACAAAATCGGGTTAGAAACCATACAATACACAGCTAGTTAAAATTGATTAAGTTAAACTTTTACATGAAATATAATTTTATGTATATATATTTATTTTATTCTGTATTGTTTAAAATGTTTTGCATGATATATTTTATCTATTGTTTGCACTGTGACCTATTCTGCTGTATGCCCTGCAATTTCCCCATTGAGGAACTAATAAAGGTTCATTTTATCTTATCTTATCAACTGATTTTAAAGTCACATATGGTTAGATTAAAATATTATTGGTATTATATAGCTTAGGTTTTAATTTCAGCTGTCTTGGATCTTAAAGAGTGAAGCGATCTGACCATTAGAGAAAGTGTTTTTGGTTAGAATTTGAGATAACAAAACAAAAGAAAGAAAGAAGAAATTACAACCAATAAACAACATTTTCATTTGACAACTTTTCAATTCACACTAATTTCATTTTTTTTTTCTCTTATATAGATAGACGTACAGATGGGACAGTGTCCTTCTCTGCCCGGTTGCTCCACACAGCCCTTCACTGAGCGTGTCAGCTCAAACAGCAAAGCCACACAAACCGCCCGGTGACCACAAGCTGTTAACAACTACATTAACATGAGAGAGTCCGGCTCTGCAATGAGAGCTGCTGATTTAAAAAGCAGAGAGGCTGGTGGAGAAAAAAAGCCACACCGCTGAGCAACCGTATCACCAAAAATATTATTTAAGAAGCATTTAAGCACACAATTAGGAGGCACTACAGGAGCAGTGGAGGAGGAACGGTAATAAGAAGCAATAACGAGAGGTGGATCTAAGTTCAGGAGGATTCTCCTGAACACACACAGACACATAGGTCATTCCTTTCCATCTTTCTCTCCGAACACGTCTGAGCGCTAAAAAGACAGCAGGTCAGAATTTCCTGTCAGCAGCCAGGAGAGGACGAGAGCACCGAGCTGGCAGCTGGACATGAATGAATGACTCTTTCTGATTGTGCTGCTTGAGGAAAAAAACACAAAGAGGAGCATCAGACGGATTTGGGACAGCCCTTTCCTCTCCTTTCCCCTCCTCTCCTCTCCAGGTCCACCCATCCATCTGAACTTTAAGCACTATTGTTATAATATTGAGGATTAAATTAATAGACTGCTATTATTAACTGCTATTAATAATTGTTAATACACAAACATTACAAATACATACATTTTAGAGTGGAACATTTTTGCATTCACATGTAAATTACATTCATTTTATTCGACTAACTGTAACGATTCTGGAAATACTGGAAAAACACAGGAGGCTAGAGAAATACAGAAAGTGACAATTCCCAGTGTGTCCTACCACAAGGTGGCCTGCAAGTTTTCTGTCACTGATGGTGGTTTACAACGAGTGGCTCAATGAAAGATCTCTCTTGGCAACCGGTATACAAACAAGGGTAAACCAATAAAAATCAGTCTTTACCACTAAAACACATCACCTTTCTTAACGTGGTAAACAACCTCCTGCCATCCAAAAGAAACCAATAGCTGAAAACCGATTACGGCCAACTCCAAACCTCACACAGCCCCAAATGCTGGCATCCCCGAGCTGCCAAATATGAAAACTATAAAAGCTCCTTTCATTCAGCATCGTTTGCTTAAATAGCCAGTGAATTCAGAGGGCCCAGTTCTCTATTGTGTTTTTGTTAACTGGTTTGTCAACTGTAACCGTGGTGTAATTTTAGACCTCATGACGCTGAACTGCAGCACAGTAATGCCATCCTCTGTGCTTTTTAAAGTTAACAAGTGCAGTAGCAGTCCAAACCCCTGGAGGACAGGAGCAGAGTTTAGTGTAAACTCTTTCTTTATCAATATTGTCCCACTATCTTTTCATCACTTTAACACACGGATCCCTTCATATTCAACCAAGACTTCTTTTCTCTTTATTTCCTTCTCTGTGGCTTGCACATGTCTGAAGGGCCACTTGCTCGTCTGTCATTGTGAAACATGCTGGGGAAGCTCTCTGAATGGACATCTTTTGGAAAAAGTGACAGCGCCTCCCGACATTTCTTCAAGGTCTCATTTTCAGCATGCCTGTGGCCGCTGGCTGACCATAAGATCACTGCTCTCTGTCTGTCTACTTGTCTCCAGGGTAGGGAGAGGCCATGCAACATATACTATTGTCTGTCTACAGTGTTTGTAGCTGCAGACATCAGCTGCACGTCCTCAGGTCATAAGTGTTGCTTTACATTCAGGGAACAACTATAAATACAAATACAAATATACATATATAATATATATAATATATTAGTTATATTACTACAAATATAACTAATTATATGATCAGGCAGAACAGGCATCTGCTAATGTCTGTTTGTTTGCATTCAAGGTGAACCCAGGAGCCCTTTCTCAGCTCCTCCCCAAGTCTAAAATGAACTGCAGTAGAAGATGCAGACTGAAGTCAATGGTTACTTAATGTTTGTTGAATGTAACCAAGCTGTCTGCTGTTGGTTTGGAGCCGCCTGCCAAGAGAAAAAAGAAAGCCTCTCAATTTTCTGCCTTTAAATATCTGAGGGTGGTAATGTTCATTTGAAAAGCTAATATTTACTGCACCCACCTGCACGAGGTAAGAAACCGTGTTTGTGCACATGTGTGCATGCTAATACGTACACGCATGCAGAGCAGTCGAAGGAATTTTAACCTCTGAGAGGGCGGGCAGACAGCGGGGTGAGAAAGGGGGTATTCACCCGTCGCCAGAAGTGTGCAGTGTTCCTAAAGATGAACATCGGAGCATCCTAGCTGTGTGGAGGGATTTTACATTTAAAACCTATTTTTCAAACCTTTTGTTTTCTGCAGTGTGTTATCTTTCGATCAACATTTAACACTTTTTTCTCTGACTACCTGCTGAGATTGCTTGGTTGTGACTGAGTTAAAAGAGCTGTCAGGCTGTATTATTGTTTAATATATTAGGTGATTGACAGAAAATGTATCTGCTACTATTGTGATTAATGAATAAACGTTGAAGTCATTTTTCAGGCAAAAGTGTCAATAATTCAATAGGTTCAGGTTCTCAAATGGAAGTTGTTGCTTTTCTTGGTCTTACATTAGAGCAAGATGAAGGACAAAACAAAACATTTGATAACGTTGCACTGGGCTCTTGCATATTGTGATGCCCCGTTGTCTAATGTTATATATTTCAAACGATAAATCAATCGTGAAAATAAACAGCAGGTAATCAATGATGAAAATAACTGTTAGTTGCAGCCCTAGTTAAGGAACAATGTCCTCTCTGTGCGCACAAGACCTGATAAAATTAGCAACTTGTGGAGCAAAATTTTTTTTCCATATCAGCTCCGACAGGAGTCAACCGTACATGAGTCACAGGGCTGCATGTGGACAGAGACAAATTAATAAAGAGTGTGTCTGTCAGTACAAAAGCAGAAAGTTTCTTTAGTGGAGGCAAAGACAAGTGGTGGGATGTCGAGAGAGATATGGTGACAAACTACCATATATGACCAGTTGTTACACCTATTATTATTCAATTCAATTCAATTCAATTTTATTTATATAGCGCCATATCATAACAAAGTTATCTCAGGGCACTCAATCACATGGAGCCGGTCGAGACCAACTTCCACACACACAAAGACC